>JARHVA010000992.1:182500-355000 GCA_037957365.1 Torreya grandis
CTAGGATTTTATATTAAGTTTTAGGGATCCATTCTTAAAATTATCCTTGATATTTACCTTGGGTGAACCTATCAAGTCTCAATTTCTCCATTGGCCAATGATTCTTTGAAAGATGTTGTTGTGGCTTATAAGGATCACACTATATAAATCATATATAGGCTGAAATATTCCTAATTTTCATTAAATACTTCCCATAATACAATTTATCTTTTCTCCAAGGTAAACCCTAAGCAATGGGCGCTTCAAATATAGATTAGTAGAATTTTGAATTGTAATGATGCAAAAAAGAATGTGTTATATATTGGATTGAAATTATCCTTGTATTTATAACAATGGATAAGCTTTAACCCTTCCATAATTTCATCTAAAAAAATAAGCCAACTCAATCTTGTTAGTTGGAAAAAGTTACGATTAGGCCTCAAAATAAGTTAGCCTAGTTAACTTAGTAGAAAGAAGGTACTTCCTTAGTTAGGATCCATTTGAAAGAATAAATTCTTAGGGAAATGTGTGAAAAAGGTTTTGATTTTTTTGGGGATTTGGATAAGTAGTATTTTTAATGAGTTTAGGTAATGATAAAGTTGACCAATAATATTTAAAATCGCCAATGGTTTATCCACCCCTTTCTTGGTGCACCCTTTAATGTGTGCACTCAAAGACATTGGAACTTGATAGGTTCCTAAAAGAGAGAAAGCATCAATAAATTATAAATTTAAAAAAAAATTATGTGTATATAGAGTCAACATAGGCTATGATGATTATGTTTCTATTGGATTCCTTACTAAATATGATATTGTTATAGAGTTAGATGTTGGAGTAATTTGTTGTGACTTAGGCTCTTGATGTAATGCTTGAGAGGATTTTCTTTCTTGCAACTCTTAAATAAGCTACCAAGGTGTAATGAACTTTGGTTATTCAATTATGGATTCAATTTAAATGTATAGATTCTCCAAATATTGCTTGAAATGTCACCAATCTTCCAATACATCTTGTACTATGGTAATCAGTGTGCATAGTGGAGTTTGGCTATGAATGATTATTTGTATATATTCATGCTCCATAGATGCAATGATAAAATTATGTTATTACACCTTATGTTGAATATCCTAAGTTACTTGGTCCATCATGTCCACATATATTTACATTTGAATAATGGTGAATGTATTTTGAATCATCCCAAGTGTGCATCCTTTCCATGACATTGTCTCTTAGAGTAAGAGAGTATTTGAGTGTAGTGTCGAGTACAAAAGGATTAAATTTTTGAGTCTCCATTATTAATTTGGATTTGACTTTCTTTGAGAGTTTTGGTGTTATCTTTTTCTATGCATCCTAAAACTATTTATTCTAATTGAGCATGTTGTGAGAAATTTGTATTAATAGGTGATTCACAGTGTCAATGACTTGTTCATATTCTTTGAAGGGATCAAATATCACTATATATTCTAATCAAAATTGTTGTCCTTGAGATCAAATTTTTTGTATCTTATATGCAGCAACCCAATCCTTTATGATCTAATTGAGTATGGTTATGAATTACTTCTCATCAAATGTCACTTATTCTCTCAAAACTTGGATAACCAACACTGGTCAAGTGTCATCAATTATCTTGTGTGCCTTGGATAGTTGATCATGAAGTCTTGTGTTATCCTCTTACATTTGAATGTTTTCTTGCACTATTTTTTATTCTTTCTACACAAAAGACTCCTAAAATGATTCAACTCCTTCAATTAATTTTACTAATGTGAGTTGGGTGACATCCAACTAGACCTCTTAACTTGTCAATGCCAATTAAATTAGGTTGCAGTAGTTTTTGATGGTAGTGGTTGATGTATAATTTTTTCAATAAGCAATGTTAAGTTATTCATCACATAGGTGTAGCTTGGACATCCCATAACTAGTTACTGGTAGTTTACAGTTTGTCATATGATGTTTCTTCTTAAACCCCTCCCTATATTGATCCTACTCCCACACATGTACTTGAAGGTTTTTGGGCCTCAACGATAAATTCATTATTCACCTCAAATTTTTTTATGCATATTTTTTATTTTTCCTCTGCTTGTTGGGTCACTATTATTTCTTCGGCCTTGTTTTTCTTATCCTACTATTCTTTTTCTTTATCATATTTTTTTGCCTATGACTTTGTCTTCTTTTTATCTTGTTCTTTCACTGTATGTTCCACATTTTTAGTTTGTTCCATAGCATCCTTCATTGATCTCTCACTTGTATGCCTTATTTTATAGTTTTTCCTACTTATGTAGGTCGTATTTCTTCTTCTCTTCAACTTGCTTAGTTGTTATATCAACCTCATCTTTCTTTCTCTTTTCCTCTTATTATCATAGATCCTCATTTTGTTTTTCCTTGACATTCTTGGATTTCTAGTTAGCCTCTACTTTTTTTATGATTTATTTGAATCTTTATCTTCTTGATCCTTTTTTTCTTTATCTTCTTGCTCCATTTTATTTTTATTCTCTTATTCTTGCTTCTTATTTTTCTCTTATTATTTTTTTCCTATTCCAGCTCGATCATCTTATTTTCAACCTTGGGATTTTTAGCTTCCTCCTTATTAGCTTAGGCTTCATAGCTTCCCATGTATTTTTTTTAAATTTCATCATAGTTTTATATGATAAAGGTTGATCCTCTAGAGTTTTTTTTGTGCACCTACTACCATAGACCCAAATATTTGGGGGACACATGGTGTAGTTGGGGAATACATAAACAATGGTGGTGAAGGTGGTGGAGAAGGATGTGGAGAAGGATAAGGGTAAGGATATGGTTAAATGACCATTTTTTACCTATTAACGTGTATTTTTGATTAGCTTGATAAGACCAAGTTTTCATTTTGTTGCTTAGATGTGAGACTATGCACTACAGTTTGTTCATCTTGCATTTATTCTTCTTCAACTTCCTTATTGACATCTTTTCTTGTGGAAAATGACCCCAAGTTATTTGTGATGGTCAAATATGGACTTTTAGTATTGTGAGTGTGTACTCTATGTTAATTTCCTTTAAGGAATTTATTCTTGCACCCATGCTTGCTTTGTCCCTTTTTTTGGTGTGATCAAATGCATTGGTGAAGTTGGTGTGACTAAATGCTTGCTTTGTCCCTAAACCTGATGCCCCTCCTTGAAAAGTATCCTTTGTTATTCATTTGGTTTTTTCTTTACAATTTTCTCTATAATTATATACTCAAAATGTGTAAGTATAAGTACCAAAAGTACATCTATAACATTGTTATGAAATTGAAAAGTATGAACTACCTTCCAAAATAAGAATTTTTTATTCCTCCTTATCATATATATCCCTTATGATATCTTCTATCATTAACTTGTAGACCTCTTTAGATATAACCCACAATATTTTAAGGTTGTATTCATCTATGATTTTTTGAAATATTTTGTCACTTGATTATGGATTCATTTTTTGAGTCTTCTTTAGAATAGGTGATGCTCTACAATTTAATAGTTTCCACTTCATTGGAAGTGTTTGTGAAGAAGAGCAGATGGATTTTATTATGTTTATGTTTGTGCTTGTGACTATGCTTTGATGTGTAATAGTGGAAAAGGTTTCTCTACTCCAAGTGGTATGAATTTTAGTGGTTTCACTAACCTTAAAAATAATATATTCTACCTTTATACATGTACCCTTGCATCCATAATTTCAATTAAAAATGAGAATAGTGTGACTGGTGAATTGGTGAGTTCATGGTTCTACACTTAGACCTAGTTATACATCTATGTCAATGCGGTGATTGAATATAAATATTTATGACCTATTTAGGTACCTATGGATGTGAGGTAATCAACCCTTAAATTTTTATCCACTAATGATTGAAATTCTTGAGCTATGCTTAAAGTTGTCACATTCTTACCTAGGGGAGGTTTGTAAAGGAACTAGTAGGCTAGTAGTCAACATCTAGTGTGATTAGGATGTTTGGTGATTTTCATAGTGTGAAATAAATTAAAATTTGGCCAATTAAAATGTTGTTCATTAACTTAGTCACTAGTAATTCTAGCTAATTAAAATATTTTCTGAGTATGATGCTACAATGTGCGATTTCAATGACTCATATGGTTATTTTTTGCACACTTTTAGTGGTCTGCCAATATATATTTGTGATACATTTTATGATTACAAGAATTGGGACATAATTTAATAAATATATAGGAATTCCTATAGGCTCTCACACATATGCCTCATTTATTTTAGAGAGGATTAGAGGGCTCTTAGTTTTGTATTATGCTAATGATTTTCCTATTATTGGTAGACCAGTTTCTTGTGTCATGGTGTTTTCATTGATGTATATCATGACATACTTGGCTAAATGGATAGGAATTTCATTATAGAGACTTATAAGAGTCATCACAAATTCATCTAGTTGATCGAAGGTAGGTAACCTTACAATGAATTTTACAATAGATCCATGTAGTCTATCTAGTATGCCTAGGGATCTATTCTTTGAACTCATCATTGGTTCTTGGGGGAATAACTTGGAATTATCAATGTCAATGAATTCAAAGGGATAAATATTGTGATATATCATTTGCCTCATATCTATCCTAATGCCCATCTCTTTCTATTATGAATTTGATAATGACATGAGAATTAGAGACCTCTCCATTTTTATATGATGTGGCACTAGGGTTAATATATCTCTACTTGGTTGGATGTCTAAATTTCAAATCATATAAATTTATTGTTCAATTTGAATTACAAGTTTATTTCCCCTTGTTTACCCTACCTTAAATAGATTTCCCTCCCTCGATATTATCTAAACTTCACATTAACTTCATCAATCTATTTTATTGTCATTATGATCTTCACCTTAAATTCCATTGGTCAATGTGATGTGACCTTGCCTTTTCGATACATAGATTCAATATTTATTTTTAATGGCCTTTGATGATGTGATGCATCATGTTTTTCATTCTAAGTAATTTATTTTATTGTGCATTAACTTATTCTAGCACATCTATATTTTTTTTGAAATGATGTAATATTTGAATTGATTTGTTCTTAAATACCTAGTAGTTACCATTTTAATACCACTTTTCCATAAACTTTATTCTTTATGTCATTCTTAGACTTATTTATTTGACTCTTGTGTTGACCAGTGTATATTTCTTCAGTGATATGTTATTTCCCTTTTCATGTTATATGAATTTTTGAATATAGTACATGTTTGACTATTTATGATTATAGATATTTCACTATCATATCTATACTAAAACTTGTAAAATATAAATAAAACTAGAAACATAAACAAAATTCCTAACTACATGGTGTTACTCAGCACCCACTCTTTTTTTGTATGATTTTCAAGAGATCATTATTGGTATGGATTAATACTACAACTATTGAATTTCCCAAAAATAATGGTTCCCTGAAGGTCTCTAAGTGTAATGGTGCATTTTTGTAACACTTCATGAATAATATGTTGACCCTTCCATCTGATACACAATATCTCAAGGTGTGTTCAGAATCCTTGTGTCATATAATAATACTTTTTTATTCTACTAAAATTCATTTGGTTGTATGTTGTGATAATGCCAAGAATGTTTGCATCTTTTTATAAATATATTTTGTTTAGGTTTCTTTTTATTTATATTATTCCATTCTAGTTAAATCTAGCAATGGTTCCCAAAGTGAGTTATGATCACATAGTATAATTATGAGTGTGACTTGCAAACTATGCATTATATAGACATGATTAATTCCTTACCATAGACTAAATATAAATGAGTTAATCCCATTTCATATTTTTAGTTGGTTATATAGGCCCATAAGATCATAGGTATGTGATCTTCCTAGTCATCCCTCTAAACATTACAATTTTTTGTTAGCAACTTTTCAAGAACCTTATTTGATGCTTCATCCTACCCATTTACATGAGTATGATAAGTTTTTATTTTATGGTGTGATATCATGAATTCATCAATTATATTTTTATTGTGTTATTTAGGAAGTGTGGTCTTATATCACTAACTACCTTTACAAGACATCCAAATCTAGATATGACGTTTTCATACAATAATTTAGTTGTCTTTAGCATTAGAACTTTGTGTCATAATAGATTCCACCCATTATTTAAAGTAATCTATCATAATTATTATATATATATCTCATTACATAATTTTCTAGGGGGATTAATAGGCCCTATAAAATCAATTCCCCATTGCTCAAATAGTTGCATAACTAACATTACATTTAAAGGCATCATATTTTGGTGAATCAATTTGCCCATTTTTTTAACATGAATCGTAGTGTTTTGTCAATGTGTGTATTTTGAAATAATGTAGGCCACCACAGACCACTTTTTAATATTTTCCTTGTAGTATATTCTCTTTTAAAATTCCCTCATTCAAATCATTTGTGCAATTATTCTTGTAATTTTGGCCTCTCATGGTCTAAATCTACTCTTTATAGAACATCATCCTTACCCATCTTATATGGGAACCCATTTATAATGATAAATAGAAAAGCATGAATGACTAGCTAATTTTTATATTTTTCTTCATAGTGCACAGGGAAAATGGTGTGCTCTATAAATTTTGATATGTCATCTAGATTTTATGGAATTGTAGTGACTAACCTGGTATCTCCTCTAGCTCTTGCCCATTATGTATGTGATTGAATGAGTAGGCCCCACATTTTTTATACCTTGTTCCACAATAATATTAAACTAAAATTATTGGAATAACATCAACCACCTAGATATTCATCCTCTTAGCATTGTCTTCTTCACAAAATATCATAGAGCTTGATGGTTGGTGAAGAATTCAAATGGCATCACCAATAGGTAATGTCTAAAATTTTATAGTTTGAATACCATATCCAAAGTTTATCAATACATGGTCATGTAATTATTTCATGTCATTGAAACCTTAGCTTAAAAAATATATAGGGTGATCCATTCCCCCATCTCTAGTTGAGTTAGCACTGCACCTGCTGTGATACCAAAAACATCCACATGGACATAAATGGCTTCTTACAATTAGGTAAGACCAAGATTAGAGTTGTTACTAATCTCTTATTCAAGTTAATGAAATCAAATGACATTTTTTAATCCATTCAAATTTTATATCCTTACACGACATTATTTCAAATGGTGTTTATATCACAACATATCCCTTTACAAACTTGAAATAATACCCAATATGAGCCAATAATGATCATACCTTACAATAATTTACATGAGATTTCAATCCCATAATCACTAAAAAAATTCTTGATCCATAAGTATTCCATAGTTGTAGAATACATCTTAATATAACCCCAAAGAGTGTGAAGAATAAACACTTCTTCAAATTTAGTGAAATGCATATATCTCTACATCTTTCTAACATAAGTCACATATTTTAAAGGTGGCCTTTAAATAAAGATAACACAACCTATTCAAATAGGTAAACTTCCATAAAATCATGTATGAAGTCCATAAATTTAGTGACCACGACTCTATAAAATACTTTAGGAGAATTTTTGAGACCAAATTACATTATATTGTACTAAAATTATCCCCACTCTATCATAAAGGTGGTCTTTATCTAATATTATGCTATGATTGGAATTTGATGATAGCCACTAAACTTGTCTATGAATGAGTAAACTTTATGTATTATGACTAACTCTAAAACTTCATCCAATAATGAAATTGGAAAAGGATCATTCATAAAGGCATTACTCAATGCCATGTAGTCACTGTAGACTCTAATTTATCCTAACTTATTAGGTTGTACTACTATTGGACTTACACAATCATATTTTTTGACTAGACATATGATTCATGCTTCTTACATCTGATCAATCTCTACCTTGAATTTTAGCTTCATATTTAAGTTAAATCTTTATAAGTGCTTCTTTATTGATCATGCACACTCCTTAAACTTGATATGTATCTCTCCTAAGGAAGGGTCTACATCCTTAACTTTTAAATTTTTTTAATAAATACATCTTGATAGTCTCATATAGATTATATGGCCTTTTAAATCTAGTTGTGTGTCTAATAATCTCCTATAGTTTTAAGTTTTGGTACCCAATTCTGAACCAAAGTTTTTAATTGACTTCCTTATTTGTTCCTAATATATATTAATAGGCCCTTCTGATATAAATTCTTTCAATTTCCTCACCCTTCTTAATCCTAAATATTCATGTTTCATATTTGGATATCTTATGTTTTCTCTACAATCTTAGTTTTAGGCTCCTCTATCTCTCACTCTATTTCAAATCTAAATCCTCTTTACTATCATTAAATCTTACATGTTCTATATTTTTGATAATTTTGTTATAATATTTGAGCATAATTTAATCTTTATCCATTTGATCATGGTAATTATTGATGAATTTATTTATTTATATTGATGATGCTTCCAATACATTTGATTCTTCACATGTAGAAAGTCATCTTCATGTTTATGACTGGTTATGGAATTTAAGCCATAGGTTGTTAAAGGGGATGAGTACATTAAATTAGGGTAGAAATATACAATAAATATATCCACTAATTTGTAAAAAAATTAACCTTGTTTATGCTTTCTAAAAATAACAATAAATGATGTAAACAAGTAATTAGCTATAAATTGACTGAGATAGAAGCTCTAAAGGCTATAAACTAGGAGATAAGTTGATCTAAGTGTCATGGATAAGATATTAGTCTTAAGACCCTTCTTGTAAAATAGCATCCTAATTGGATAGTAGTGATATTGGTGATAGTTTCATCCTTTTGGTGTTGGTGTCCTCTATGTAGAATTATTTTGAACTTTTGGGTACACCTTTGCTTGAGTCTTCCAAGCTTGTTCCTATGCACATAAGTTTTGATTCCCTATCGATGACTTGTTTTAACTAATTTTGTATATAAACCCTACACTTATATGTTATTAGGTCATCTGATTGGCATAAGTATCAAATTGTGATGTTATTATGGTAGGCTAGACATCCTCAACTCCCCATTGTGATGAAAGTTACCTACATACCAATAATCCAAAGAGGGATCAAGCCTGATATATTCTCCCCACCTAAGTGTTGGTGAAAATGCAATTTAAGATAGTATGAATGTTTATTTGAGTGATTTTAAAGTGATTAAGATTAAAAAATCTAAGTAATCTGAGCTTAGGAATTTGTAGATGGTGATATGTAGAAGTAGGGCATAATAGGGATTGATAACCTTGATTGTACACAACTTAGTTTGTGTTATTGAATCTCATTTCCATCTAGTGAATAATGGGATAATATATATATATATATAATTCTAGTGTTTTTGTGAATCTTAAAAGAGGTCTAGGTTTACCCTAGGTGGTTATTTATTTGAAAAGATATCCATTGATGGCCAAAGCTAGGAAAAAGACAATAGCACCCAAATTGGGACACTAGCACTACTATCCAAATTATGGCACTAGTATCTAGGTGTCATAACCTAAGGCATTAGGGGTTAAGATTCCAAAAACAGGGGCTAAGATTACATTAAGTATGTTTAGTGACATGTGTGTCCTTAACAAAGGTTGGATAAGTGTCTAAATAGGCCCTAAGATAGGTCTGGGGCTACATTAGGGATGGATGGTCTCAATTAACACTCTTAGCACTCAAGTGTCATTTTTTATATGATAAAATTTACCCCCCCCCCATTTATTCTATAAATTAAACAAATAAAAATGACTAGGATAGAGGGAAACAGAAGTATACCTAGACTTACCTATGAGGCCAAGTTCATGAATCTAGGTTTGAGTGTGTGAAGCATGCTCTATTATGTGTCCTAAAAATTAAACATGCATAGATAAATCATTACTTAAGAGTTATTAAAATAAAAATTAAAAACTAAGTAAAGATATCAGAGAAAGGAAAGGAATGAATACACCTCACTAGGTATGTGAACCAATGCATAAACATGGTGACATATTATGTATGTGCATGTAGATAGTGATCAATCAGTGAATACCTTATATTTAGTTGATGGCTTGCTAAATCCCCATGTGTGGGTGGATCAAGAACTCAATCCAGTCTTAATTCCATCATTTCCCACCCTTTCTTGGTAGATCGTGACCTCATGAATAGCTTAGATTGGACTGATGTTGTGTCCAACCCTCCTCTTTTAGGTGGTTCAAGAACTCAAGTAGACTATGAATACATCATTTCATAACCATGTGTAGTAAAAGCATATAAAATAAAAACTATGTGATGTAACTAAAATTATATGATGCAACTGAACATGTATAAGATGGCTCAATCCACTCAAAAACTCTAAAATGTAAAATGTATTTGGACCGCTCAAAGATGATAGGTAGATCTGGGCCACTAGGAATGCCAATCACTACAAAATGCTATTAAGTCATAAATTTAGTGTATAACTCAGAACATGGTATCTAGTGTGTATAACATAAAGAATTACATGGAATTTATCATTCCATCTGATTAATTGGTGCATAAGTGAACATACAAAAATAATTTTCCATGCACATGCCCCCAAATTTGATATCTAGGTATATTCATTTTGGATTGAGTTGTAATAATCCATATCTAAGTATATTTAACTAAAATGGGAATGATCATGATATGCATGATACCCCCAATCTAAAAAAACTAGTATGAATCTATGTTAAACTAAAAAAAAATGGTAATCTATAATTGAACCTATGTAAACCTAGATTGTACATATTGTACCTTTTTATCCAATCTAGAATTTCATGAAAGTAAGGCTATTGGATAGTGGCATCATATTTTGGATAGTAACACTGGTGGTGCTAGTGTCCCACTTTGGGTGTTAATGTCCAACTATATTGATTTATGTGAAATTGAAGTTGGTCTCTATGTGCTTATTTCCTAATTTATTTTCCTAAAAATGATTTATATATTTTGTGCTTGTGTGCTAGAAACTATACTCTAAGTGAATTCAAATACCCTGATCTCTGTGACAAACCCATGTGAATGTCCCCTCTTTTTAGGGGAGTTGTTGAACCTATTCAAGAATTGTCCTTAAATAAAAATTTCTAAAAGATGTGTGTTATTTGGATCATTTATGATATCTGCATAATAAACTAATATAATGTGCATACATAACATTAAAATGTAAGATAGTCTGAGCATAAGTTTATAATTTATGATGTATGTTATATCTAGCATTCACAAGTATGTCAATATAGATATAATAATGTATATGAACAAAAAATTTAAGTAATAAATATCTACCTAAGAGGATGGGGCATGATGTCCATCAATGCACCCAAAGAGGAAGGGGAGTTTCATGATGTCCCTCATGGCATCTAAAACTAGAGTATGCAATAATTAAGAGACAAGTGTCATGGCCATGATGCATAAATGAAATCATAATACAACACACATGAGAAATTCAAAGTAGGCCAAGGGAAAAAATATAAGGGACATGGACACATATCACTAAATATTTAAAATCAATACATAAAAGAACATGTTTAAATATCCACATACACAAAGAGGAATCAAGGTTGTCTTGGGCCATATGGAAGGACATGTTCAAATGTCTGCATATACAATTAAGAAGGCACACACAAGGACATGTCTAAAGCATACATATAATGAAATCAATTGGTGTAGAGCCATATATAAATGGCATATTCAAATGACATCAAATAGATATAGAATCATAGAGACATACTCAATTCTAAACTAGGAAATATAGAAATGAAAGTATGCATGAACATATAGTAAAAATATGTGTAAAGATGTACATAAATTCAATCTAGATTGATATTGATCAGTAATAAATCTAATTAGTGTAGGATGATCAATATCAAGATATTAAAATGCTAAATTTGTGATGTAGAGTTTATAAATATGTAATCTGGCAATTGGAATTGTATATAGGATGCTATCAAATGAAGAACTTGTGTATCTATTTATATGTTGTCAATGGGTAGATAGTAGAAAATATGGATCTATGTGGTGGACCTGGGTTTTATTATCAATTTGTAAACACTTGAAAATAATAAGTAAATCATGTATATATGATAAAAATTGACTATATTAAGATAGATAACATATATAATGCCTAGAAAATATAAGAAATGTAAACATGGCAATGCATACAATCTATAATTTATATTTTTTGAATAAATATTTGAATGTTTGTGTTTTTAACATATTATATTATTCTTGTATTTTTTGGATATAAGTTATATACAAGTAAATGCTAAAAATAAATGAGATCATATATAACTAAAGTGTAATGTCTCTATAGACCCAAAAGCATATCCATGGGATGTGGATAATCAAATAGTGGATCTGGTGGGAGGTCATCCAATGTTAAATATTGGATCTATTTAAACTTAAATAAGTCATCATCATCATAATCATCATACCATGTTGTGTGTGTTATTGTAGCCTTATAATTGGCATTAGTCTATATTTTTTTACATCTAAATAGTGTGTTACTCTATCATGTAAGATGCCCCTTGTGTAGCCTAAAGGTCGACCACCTTGGAGTAGAGATTATTTGTATGAAAAATATGGTTCTCATCTCTATCATCATGTAGAATGTGAACCATGCGTCCCTCATGACTAAAAGTTAAACAGTTTTTTATCAATCAACTATGGCATCTATCACCTATAACCATGTAATACGAAGTGTAACCTGTATATGAGTGATTATGCTCATGACAAAGAGTAATGTATTTTTCACCTTGGGGCCACATGAAACATGTAGTGTGATATGTCCTATAGAATCTTGACAATGTATAGCATGTTGTAGCTCACTCTCTTGATGTCTTATGTGTTGTAAAAATACCAAAGTGTAAGTATTAGGATCAAAATCATCATCTATAGTAACATGGGGGATGTATTTATCTTTAAAAAAAATTGGATAGTCAATATATCATTTTGTGAGTATCTATGTCAATGACAATTTTATCATGGTGCTTGTATTAGTGGAGGTAGAGGCTATGTAATCTAAATAGTACCTTGAAAGTTAAATTTATTTAAATTATGTTGTAATGTTGAGCATGTACTTGTATCATTTCTTGTAAGCCTATTAAAGTTTATAAAGGTTTGACCTTCCTACTATGACAATTTGTTGATGGATCTATGATGAACTATGGGTAATGCCATCAATCCTCTTACAAGTAATATTTGTATAATTTGATGTGGTCTATATTGTGAACTACATGCCTAAATCTATATAGTTGGGTCAATATCCATAGATGTAACCATATGTATTTATTGAAAGGAGGTATCTTCCTCTAACTATAATTGACTAGGAGGGACTTTAGTTATAGAACTATGAACTAGTGGTGTTGTTAGTGGGTAAAAAGGCATGAGTGTTTTAGAATCATCTTTTTACTCTTTAGGGCCCACTAGTGAGAAGTTAAATTTGCATAAGCAAACATCAATGTCAATGGGTGTTGGATCATCCTCTGTGGTGGCTTGGGAATCTATATCAGAGTTACAGGTGTATACTTCCTTTAAATTAATAATTAATGGTAATTATGTTGTTAAAATCCCATCATCCATCATGGGTGGGGGTAATTTTACTATAATAAGGTCCTCCCCCATCATGGGTGAAGGTAACTATGTTTTATGAGGATCTATAATGGGTGTAGGAATAATGTTTCTAGATTCCACAACTTCATATGTATGCATCTACTCAATCAAAATCTTGTGAGGTGGGGATTGTATAAGAACATGAGGTGTCCCATTTGAAGATGTACTCAAGGTGGTAAGATCAATGACTTTACAATATATTAATGGGTTATTATATGTTAAACAAGTGTTTAAGTATCTGTCATGTAAAAATTTGATGGATCTATGCAAGGTAAAGGGTGTATGGAAATGGAAATGTAACTAGTCTATAAATCAATCATAGCTTAGAGATGATAAATTATACTTACATTTCCCATTATTTATACATTATATATCCAAGGTAATGACCAAGATGAATCAACTAGACCTAACCAATGGATCTCTTACCATAATAAAATCATTAGGGAGAATCCTCTAGTCAAGCAAAATTATGCACTAACCATAACTAGGTCCTATGTTTTCATATTCACAAAGGTAAGTAAATGATAAGGAAAGTAAAAGCCTAATCTAGTTTTCACCAAATCTTATGACACAAATGAGAGGTTAGTAAACTTAAAATTAAACATGTATAATAGAATCCTAATTAATCTATGTATAGGTAAAACCCTAATGCATAGAGAGAGAAATATATTCAAAAGCCATTACTTATCTTACTTTTATCTACTAAAAGAGAGGAGCAAAGTTAGAGATTCTTACCTTAAAGATGAACCCATCAAGACTCAATCTCTCCCTTGGCCAAAGGTGTTTCACATGAGGTTTTTATGGTTCATAAGGATCACTAAGAAAGGCCAAAGCATCCAAAACTTTTCCAAAAGACAAGATTCTTCTCTAAGTATAAACCCTAAGCTAAGACTCCTCAAGTAAAACTATGAAAGAGCATATTGTAAAGAAGAACAAGTGAATAATTCACTCTTGTTGTCTCTAATAAGTGGTGAAATGAATGCGTATGTATAGATGAATCTAACCCTAACTTTTTTTGAAAGTTTAGTCAACAGGGTCGACCTAATCAACTCTATATCATTATTGACAAAAACAAATTAGTTCTTGGTCTAGGTTGTCCAGGGACTGACCATACCCTAAATGAGTTTTGTCAATTAGTGTAAAGGGTCAATCAAGATGAAATTGTATTGCAAATTATTGGAAAGGGTTTTAGGCTAGGTAAGGGCTAATAAAGGTGGACAATGATGAGAGGAGGGTGAAAAAGAGGAGGCAAAGCTTAGGGGAATGCTTTTAGAGAAGGTTTAATTGATAAAAAGTGGTGGTAAAGGGACAAAAATGATGTGAAGAAATAATGGTTTTCCCACCCCTTTCCTGGTGAAACCCTTAAGGTATCCACTCAGAGAGATTGAGACTCAATAGGTTCCTATAAGATAGAAAGCATCAGTAATTGACAAATTTTTAAAATATTATGTGTATACATAAGGTACAACCTCCTAACATGTTGTTAAGGTCTCCTAAGTAATAGGTTGTATTGTAAATTATTTGACATCACCTAAAACTATGTAGGTAGTGTTTTTTGGCCCAATTATAATATCCAATGTAATAGAACCCAATGTTTTTCTAAGAAAGTCATCAAAACCTCTGACATTCTTATATATCTTATGAATGGATGTTATATCAACCTGAATAGTCTATAGAAATGTGAGGTTAAATATGTTAAGTGCTAAACCATTATTAATTATAACTCATTTAATATTGGTGGTGTTTATTTATGCCTAAATAAAGAGGGGTAGATTCTAATCAATAACTAACTATGAGGGAAAATACTCATTAGAAAAAGATATAACATCCTCAATGTCCTTGATAGTGTTCATGATATATGTAAAGTAAGTTGGATTTGTGTCACAAGGCAAAGATGTATAATTGAGTGTTTGAAAAATAATGTCTTTGAAAATAGTTTCATGTTTAATTAATTCTAATATGGAGATCTTAGCTGGTGTGTTTATCAATTGATCCATAATATCAAGTGCTCTATGTTGATTTCTAAGTCGTGTTGTATTGTTTTTAGGATAATGAAGGATGGTGGGGTTACGTTGTTCCTATATAAGTTGAGGAGGCATCTTGTTCTATTTAGTAACAACTTGAACTATAAGATCTACTATTTATTGAGGGTAAGTAGTAGAGGTTTAATGTGAGCAAAGTTAATCAACTGGTCTTGGTGGAGGTAAAACAACATGAATCCTTTGAGCTCTCTATCATTGAGTAGTATCCAGAGGTAACTCAAAGTGAACCATGTAATAATGATCCTCATATAAAGGGGACTTAAGAGAGGGTGGATCAACATGTAAAATAAGTTGAGTTCTAACATGGTCCATGAGAGGAGTGACAAACATGTGCATCTTTCTATAAATGATGGGTAATAATCATGTAATACAAACCTTAATACTTTCTACCAAAAATTATAAAATGGCATTTTTCATGACAATCATGATGATAGGGTATAAACTAAAAACTAATTATATCCTAAAAATAATAAAGGAAACCCTAATGGTGCACTAGGGTTTGAAATAATGTGATTGGAGTAATTCAGGTTCACCAAATGATTTAACCTTTTTAGATTATAAAGTTTAAGCCCTAAGTTTTTAAAATGACTAAGTATAATAAATTAGGGTATAAATATGTAATAAATACATCCACTAATTTTTAGTAGAATTGACCTAGTTGGCCTTTCTAAAAATAGTAATAAATGATGTAAATAAGTACTTTGCTAGAAATTGACTAAGATAGAAGATCTAGAGGTTACAAACTAGGATAGGATTTGATTTGAGTGTTACAAACATGATCTATGTTAAAAACCTTCTTATATAGTAGTTCCATAGCTAGACAATAACATCAATGGTGTTAGTGTCCTCTCTTTGGAGCTAGTGTCCTCTATGCATAACTATTTTGAGCTTCTAGGTACACCTATGTCTAAGTCTACCAAGCCTATTATTTTAATCATGAGTTCTAATTCCCTGATGGTGACCTATTTTGATTGATTTTGTATGTAAACCCTAGACCTCCATGATGTTAGGGAATCTGATTAGAACATTTATCAAATTTTGATGTTAGTGGGGTAGGCTAGACATCCTCAACACCTCATTGTGATGAGCTTTGCCTACATGCCAATACTCTGAGGAGGGATCAAGCTTGATGTAGTTATTCCAGCCCAAGTGATGGTAAAAGTGCAAGTGAAACTAGTATAAATGTTGGTTTGAGTACTTTGAATGTGTTTAAGACTAGAAATCTAAGTAATCTAAGCTTAGGAATGTTGTACATGGCTATATGTAGAGTTAGGGAAGGATAGGGATTGATAACCATGATTGAACACAATGTGTTCTAAGTTCATTTATATTATTAAATCTCAATTATGTCTAGTGAATAATGGACTAAAATTCATTTATATATATTATTTTAGTGTTTGTGTAGATCTTAAAAGAGGTCTAGGCTAACCCTAGGTGGTTTTTGATTTGAAAACATATCTTTAGGTGGCCAAATGTGGGAATGTATAATAGTACCCAAATTAGGACACTAGTGCCTTTGGTGATACTATCCAAATTATGGTGCTATTGTCTAGTGGTAGAACCTAAGGCATTAGGGGCCAGGATATCAAAGTGAGGGTTTGAAACTACTTTAGGTATGTTTAGGGATGCATGTGACACAAATAAATACTGGATAAGTGTTTAAATAGTCCCTAAGATAGGTCTAGGGCTAAGCTAGGGATGGGTGGTCTCAAGTAACACTCTTAGCACTCAAGTTCCATATTTAAATTATTAAAACATCTACGACTTAAAAATATCTTCAACTTTTACAAATATTTTTGCACCAAAGGTTTCTCATCCTCAAACACAAAATTTTGAATAAAATCTTATTAAACATGTGGCTAATGTTTGGTTTCATGTCTGTGTTATTAGTTCATGTACCGTGCACTTGATAGTGGTGCTAATGTATGTTGAAGTATGTGCACCCAATATTTTAGTTCTACAGTGTGCGATGACCATATGTCTATACACATATAGAGATGTAACTCAAGGTATTGTCTTTCTTGGAAAAATAGTCATTATTTAAAGATCGTAGAGGCCACTTGAAATTGAGCTTGCATCAATTCACATGCCTCTTCCCAGTGCAATCTATTTAATTTATGTACTTCCCACCATGTCACAAGAACACCTTTTAGATTATAATTCATCACACTAAATCTTCGATATACATTAGGTACATCATGTTCCATTATGAATATAAACTATGCTAGATATTTGTTTGAAAATTACTATGTTAATTATCTTTGAGTAGCAAGACCATTATCATAGGCCTTACCTTATGGTCTCCACATTCCTAATTTAGCATGTGTGCATCTTATTCACCACTTGAAAAAGATAGCTTCCCATATAAAAGTGCCCTCATGAATGGGTTATATGTAATCTTTATCTATAGGAGTCTCTAGAATAATAGATCTAATTTTGACCTAGTTAGATATCGAAATGATGGAGACTTGTATTCTTCCAAATGAAATTATGGTACTTGTTCCGTTATCTTCACTAGATAATATGAAATTGTTTTGTTTGATAAATATGTAAAACTTATTGAGATAGTTGTGTGAAATCATTTAACTCTCTACTTTTCATATATCATGACTTTTTTCTATGCCAACTTTAAACCAATTGTCTCCTCTATAAGCATATGGCAAAGTAGGCTCCTCAGGAATAACATAAGGCTTGTTTTTCACCCTGTTCAATGGAATGATAATTATTTTTTCCCCTTGATGAACCTATAGTTGATTATATATTGTATTGATGTTCATATTAACATCATAGGCCCATTTTTTACCAATCAATGTAAGGTAATGTATTTCAACCATTTTCATATCAATAAATTAAAAGTCTCCTCTTAGACTTAGATTGAATACTTTAATCTCTAGATCCTCCAATCACCATTTTTGTTCAACCTAACCATAGTCTATGAGATTCAATGTCATAGGGTTATAGTTGATATCTAGTCTTCTAATGTCCTCCCATGTAGACCTAAGAATCATATTCATTGTACTTCCAAATTCAAATAATGTGTTGGAAACTTTATAACATGCAAGTTCTATTTCTATTATAGAATCAACATCCTAAGTATTTTTATATTTAAATACCAAACCACTTTTTTGGTGTGTTGTTTTCCCCTCTTTTCACAATCTAATAAGTTATGCAATAAATTTTTAATACTCTATGAGATGTATTTATTATTTAGAGTGCTTGCTAGCTTAAGGATATATGTTAAAGTTATGACTACTCCTTTCTTTAAGATGTGAAAAATATGACCATACATGTTTTTATCAACTATTTTGGCATCTCCTAAAAAATTATTATTTTGTATGATATTGAGTAACTATGTTACTTAAAACATTAGGACTTTATCTCTAACAACATCTAGATATTTGTCTTGCCAAACCTTTATGATCATATTATCTTGGGGTATCTCCAAAGGTGCTAACCCATGTTATTTATGTTAGTTCCTAATAATAACTTGTAGAAACACTAGATCTTTAGGATGAGAGTCCACCATATTAACATTTCACACGAGCTTTTATTTTATTTGATTTTCTAGAATATGATAATATTTTGTTATTTTGTATTATGTGTCTCTGTAATAAACACAATATGTCTACCTTTGCAAATTATAGGTGAAATTTAATGTGATATGATTATATTTACCACACATGTATCAAAAAATAGGCTATCAAACTTATTTTCCATCTTGTCCTTGATTCTAGTTTCTACCCTTATATCCACCTTGATAGCCTCCTTGATAGCCTCCTAACCTTTATTATGAATGCCACCCTTTTTTTTGGCCACCATAACCCCCATACTATCTTTGGGGTGACGGTGGATCCCATCCTAATTGTTGTTGTTATTATGGTGATGGAGGTGTCCACCTAGTCTAATATTGGGGAAATTATAGTGTCTAGTCTACTTGGCCTTGTGGTTACTAAGGAGTTCATCCATATTGATACTCTAGTTATTTCAACATCTATCCAAGAGTAAACTACATTCCTATGGGCATATCCACATCTATACTTGGTATTCTTGGTTTCATAGTTGGAATCTCTTTGGTGCCTTCATTTCCTTCATGTACTCTAAGTTTCCCATATTTGTATTCTCCAAATTCTATTAGATATATAATTACTCTCATAGTATTTATAGTCTCTATCCTACTCTTATTTATAGCTACTTAAGGATCACTCTATTTATTCCATCTCTTTTATTTTCATAGTTCTTTTTGAAGCCTTAAAATTTCCTTATTTCTCTACTTTTTTGTGTCCTCCATTTTATGGTTTTAGGTTTAAGTTCCTTCTCTTACTTCTTCATCATTTACCTCCTTTTAGTTCACATCCCTGTATCACCCTATACAAATACTCCATATTGGTTGGGATGGGCACTATGGCCTTCTTCATGACCAGTATTTTCATAAGTATAGGTAGTCATTTTAAGTATTTTTTCTAATTCTTCTTATAAAAAATCATGTGTAACTTCAAATGTAATGTATACTTTCATGAAAAAATTGGTGGCATATCCATCAATTTTGGTTTTTAGCTAATTATTTATCACATGCATCCAATCAGTATCTAATTTTTATAAATTTTATAGATTTTATTCAATCCAAATAAAGTGATCTACTTCTCTACACTTGAATTAGTAATATTAAATACTTGACAACCAAGAATCTAATAATTTAGGTAATTCAAACTAGAATATTTCCATATATGTTCGATTATGATTTCTTTTATAGATCCTCATATTCTCCTCATTTTATCTTTTATGAATTTATGAATTTTCTCATCTAGCTAGTATTTAACATATCCTTAATTTGGAAACCATCTTAGCATGTTTCTATTCCATGTTGATTGCACCATTATTAGCATAGGTTCATGTAAATTCTCATCAGCACATGCTAAGGTTTATATTGTGTGATTTTAGTTTAAATTTCATCACATTCTAAATAGGATGAAGTTAATTAGATTCATTTTTACTCAATTATATTCTATTAGATAGATTTTATTATCCAAAATCATACATATTTTCTATAATAAACATGCATATTCAAACAAAATTGGGAAAAATATGTGCATAGAATAACACATAAAATGTTTAATTGAAACATAAAATGATCACTACCTTATTAACTCTAAGTTAGAACTATTTATTCTTGTATACTACAATTATTTACAGAACTTTTAAGGAGGCTATGTTGCTTCACAGTATAGACCTTTCACATCCTTCCTAAATGATAATTTTCATAATCTATAGCCTTTTGGTAGTCAAACATATGTTGAATAACATACAAAACATTATACCTTGCATAAAATACTATACATCGCACACATCACTTCTACAAACTCTGCCAATTTACACTTCATAGTCTACTACTAATAGTTAATAAATTTAATGAGATGTGAAAAATTATTAATTTTTTATATTAAACTAATTATATTTTTTTTAATTAATGTCATTAATGTAGGGGTCAAGACTAGCTAGCACAAATCTAAGTAAGCAAGAGTTGTTAAGGGTATACAAGTGGCTCATCACTTGGGGTAGATAAGATTTAAAAAGGTTATGTTTAAGTTTTTTATAATATATTTTACATAAATTTTGGTGTTTTTTATAAGTAATAATACACTTCATTTTTTGGCATAAACTTTATTGTAGGAAAACCAATATGATTGTAGGGCCACCAAAAAATAAATAAAATTTTCAAATAATTAGGATGGGATATGGGGGATTTAAACATGTGGTCCCACAAAATGGGTTTTGTGTCAGTAATAAATTCACTATTTAATTTATTGTATAATTAACAGTGTCATTAGTAACCTTAAAATTTACTTATATGACAATTGTATTGTGCCAAATTTATAGGTACATATATATTCTATCCTAGTTCATGGTGTTTGAGGATGATGAAAAGGATATATATTATATTAATGATTAGGACACCTCATTATACACATGTGATGACCTAGATGAGGAGGATGATTACTTGTATTTATTAATATATACCAGTAGTTTTTTATTAGTAAGGGAGATTATTATTTACCCTAATTCTATTTTTTACATAAAATAGGAATAAAAATCACACTTAAGTAGATCTAAGCATACACAACTAAAATACAAAAGTAAGACCTACTAAACATGGCTAAATATAGAAACAAGTCCAATTTTCACAAACATAAACTAAAGTAATGCAATAAATTCACAAAGAGGTTAAGAATGTGATGAAATTACTTGGATGATTCACAATAATAGAATAATATATTATAAAATTAAGAACACAATAATCAGATCCATGACAATAATTAGAAAAAGAGTAGAATGCTTGAATATTATAACTGAGGCACTTCAAGGGGGAAACCTCCACAATAATACAATAAGAAAAAAAATCATAATATGATGATAAAATACTAACCACTACCTCTTATGTATAGGATGACCATACTAAGAACATCAAGAAATGTCATAAGATAATATGAAATTATGTAAGCCACAAGTCAACCATGCATATCCCGAGATACACTATAGGTTAAGGGCATAGAATTTATTTCCATTTTATAACAATATTGTCCTCAACATTTAATCAAACTAGGATGTTGTTTTAACAACACTTCATCCTCCCATGTTGCATCTTTAGAATGAATATAATTTTATTTAATCAAATGCTTATTAATCACTTTGGTGTGTAGTTGCTTAGTGTGCATGTGAAGGATCTCTTTAGGATCCATAATGACTTAGATTTTTTCATCCAATTATGGTAACTTAGTCTTATTAAAAACTTTGTGTCCAATTACCTTCTTTAAACAAGATGCATAGAATACTAGATGTATGCAAGTTAACATGGAAATTTTAGCTTGTAGGCCACATTACCAATTTTTTACAAGATATGATAAGGGACATAATACTTATGGGATAACTTATTATCTTTTTTTCCCTTTAGATACATCTTCTTATATGGATACAACCACACAAATACCCAATCATCTATGTCAAAATGTCACTCACTAGATTATTGATTTTCTTGTTACTCCATTTTATTTTGTGTCATTGTTAAATTCTCTCACAAACTAGATAGTACCTCTTATTGATGGTGAATGTGCTCCTTAATAGCTCAAACATTTGGATGCATTATCAAGGCTAAAGTGATGGATCAAGGGTGATACATATATAATACTAATAAGGGAGATATTTCAAAAGAAGTGTTATACCACCATTCAACAAGTGGTACTAATGAAGCCATTTATCTTATTTGTTAGAACCAAAAAAATTAAGATACCATTATAGAATTTTTTATACTACCTCTATTTATCCACTAGATTTATGATCTATCAGCCAAATAGGTTCCTAAACATGCAACTAGTTTAGTCCAAAAATTACTAGTAAATATGGGATCTCAATCACTTACAATTATCTTTGGAGTACCATGTAGTTTATGAGTTGTATTGAGAAAATCATAAGCCATTTTACTGGAAACAAATGGATGTGATAAACTAGGGTTTCTACAAGCTACCAAATAAAAAATTACAAGCATAAATTAAGGATATTTATGAAGGGAAAGTCTCAAACTAACAAGAAAGGTGGAAATCTTCCTAAAAAGGGTGATTCTAAAGAAGGTTCAGTTTTAGTTTAGGAAGAAGAGGCTTTGAAGGGGTCAAATTTACTGTATACTAAATATTTATAGTCTAATAATAATGGGAAGACTCCATTTGGTTTTGATGCTTCTAAGGGAAATGTGGAGGAGGATCAAAACCCCACTCATAGGTATTCCACCAAGGATAAGAGATTAAATGTTGAGTTTGATAGAGTGGTTGAGTTTCTCACTAGATAAAGTAAATTTGATAGCATAGAGGATGAATTATATCTTCAAAAATTGATTCTTAGGTGGTTTATGTGCAAACTCATAGTTCATAAGGAACAGACCAAATCTCTTTTAGCCTTGGTACCCTAGTAGAATTTTGAGGATGAGTAGAAAGAGATGGTAGCCTAGTTGAAGAGGTTAAGAGATAGGGTTTCAATCCTATAAAGGAATAATGGTAGACTAAAGGAGAATGTAAAATCTCTTATGGAGGTTATTAAGGCATCATTGAAGGACAACATCATTAGCTTAGGGACTCTCAAAAATCTTTCAAGTAGCATGCAAAAAGGAGATAGGCCTTCATCCTCATATGCTCAAAAGTGCAACAAATGTGATAAGGATATTGGACTACCTCCCCAAACATTTTAATAGATGGACTTGGATCAGAAAATATATATTAGAAGTTGGGAGGAGGATTTATGAGGTTGTAACACTTAGTTATTTTATGGTTGTTTTTGGGTTGTTTTCCTATTGATTTTGGTCTGATTTATTATTCTTGACTTTAGCAGACACTATTATTTATTTTGGTCTTGAGATCCTAGTTTGTATGTTCTTTATATAGGGTTGGGTCTCTAGTAAAAAAATCCTAACTTTACCCTTAATTAAAAATTAAATGGATGTGATAAGGAATAAAAATAAACATACATGGTGAGTAATTCCATAACTACCATGATAAAAAAATTACCCTCAAACCATGGTAACCCAGTAATGGAATCTATGGAAACCTCATCCCAACACTAGATATAGATGTATAAAGGTTGAAAAAGACATAGGTAATAAATGTTTTCACTTTTATTCTATTGACATACCATGCATTTATCCACATATTTATGGGCATCCCCCTTAAGTCCTTCCCAAAATAAATCTTTCTTGATTCTATGATATGTTTTCAAAAATCCTAAGTGACCTCCTGATGGAGATACATTAAGTTCTTGAAGGATTTTATGTTTGAGGAGAGAATTCTTACAAAGGTATAATCTATCTTTATACCATAATGCCTTCCCATTCAATGTAATTTTTTTATATTCCCCAAAAACTTGCTAAATATTTTGAATCAAATCATGGGTAGCACTATTATTTTTCCATTTTGATCTTGTTTCCTCTAGCCAATCTAACTACCAAATAGTCATTATGCATAATAATGCCTCAATTTATTCATCCCTTTGGGATAATGCATATACCACCACATTCTCTTTTCCTTTATTATAAACTATTTAAAAATCATGTCCTAACATTGTATTCACCCATTATTTTTTTCTTCAAAAGATAATCATTGTTCCAAAAAATATTTGAGGCTATCATGATCAATATTTACCTAAAAGTGATTACCCATTAAATAAGGTCTCCATTACTTGATAGAGCATGAAAAATAGCCATCATCTCTTTATCATATATTGGATTCAGATTATTTTTTCCCTTCATTTTTCAACTCTCAAATGCAAGTGGTTTTCTTTCTTACATGAGTAAATCCCCCATGCCATATCCTGATGCATCACATTACATAATAAAATTTTTAGAAAAATTGGGAGTAGCCAAAATTGGAGTGGTGAACATAATAATTTTAACCTATTAAGATGTCTTGGTAGTTTTATTAGTATATTATAAGGAGTATTTATTCAATAAATATGTGAGTGGGGCTATGATAGTACCATAATTTTTGACAAACCTACAATAGTAACCAATTAGCCCCAGAAATCCTTAAAGGTTATTAAGTTATTGGAAACCTACCACCCCATCATCACTTGGATTGTTATAGGATCAAATTTTACTCCATGTGAAATAATAGGACCCATTACTCCACCTCTTCGATTCCAAAATCACATTTGGAAGGTTTTGCATAAAATTGATGTTTTTCCAGAACTAAAAGTACTTATTTTATATGTTTCAAATGGTCATCCCAATTTTTAATATAAATGAGGATGTCATCAAAAAATACTAACACAAACTTTCTCAAAAATGTCCTAAAAATAGTATTCATCAAACTCTAAAATGTAGATTGTGCATTTTTTAGGCCAAAAGGCATGACCATAAACTCATAATGGCCTTAATGTGTTTTAAAAGTTGTTTTAGGTATGTCCTCTACTTGAATTTAAATCTTATGATACCCAAAGTGAAGATATAACTATGTAAAATAAACCATGTCATTAAATGCATCTAAAAAATCATCAATTACTACAACAAGAAAATTATCTTTAATGGTGAACTTTTTGAGTTCTTTGTAGTTTAGGCACATCCTCCAAGTGTCATCCTTCTTCCACACCATGACCACTATGGAGGAATATTAACTTTGTCTATGTTAGATGATTCCTAACTCCATCATCTCCTATACCATATTTTTAATTTCACTCTTTTAGGCATAGGGATACCTATAGGGTATAATTTTGGGTGGTATACTTTTAGGAATTATTCTGATGGCATGATAGTGCACTCGGCTTGGTAAAAGTCCTTTTGGCATGTCACCAAAAATAACATAATGGTCATCCAGAACCATTTGTAAATTAGGATGGGTATAATCCTTGGTTGGTTTTACTTACATGGAAAACAAACATGCCATAAATCCCTCAGTATCGTTTATAACAATGTTCATCATATGATGGGAACTAACTAGTTGTGGATATTTAGCCTATAATCTACACAATTCAAATGTTGTGCCTTTTAAATAGAAGCACATGAATAGTTCTTAGAAATTCATCTCAATAGTGACCAACATGGTGAGCCATTTCACTCATATAATAATGTCAACTTCTCCTATGGGAATAATAAACATAGGATAATCTAACATGTAGTCTCCCATAACAATCTTAATATTGTGGCATTTTTCAAAATAGTTGATGGTACCACCATCTATAATCATGACCTAAAATTCTATATCTATGTAAATGAAAGAGTTTAAATGAGTATCCAACTTACTATTGATAAAGTTAAGTATACTTTCAGATTTAATCAACATATACACCTTATGTTTCTTGAAGAAACCCACAACCTTAAGAGTTTGAGGATTACTAATACCAAAAATTGCATGGTAAGAAATATTAGGTTAAGAATATTTAGATTCATCCTCAAGTTCATCCAAACCTACACCTAAGGCTTCATCATATTCATCATCCTCATTGGTTCCTTCAATGTAAAACAACTTCTTTTTAACATAGTGATGTCCTTTTCTCCATTTTTTATCATAGCGAAAACACAAACATTTTACACACTTTTCCTCAATTTGATGGGGGGTAAATTAGGTAGGCTAAGGAAATGATGGTGCTTAAAAAGTGTATTCATAGACATTAGTGAAAGGTCTTCCTTTAATAATATCTTTTTCTTATACCATGTGTGCCCTTGAGATGGCTTCAAATACTAAACTAAGACTAAACATGTGAACCTCCAATTGGATATTATTATTGAGGCCACCTAGAAATAAACCAATCAAATTTTCCTCAGTGATGTCCACCACACGTAAGGAGATATTTTTAAATATATGAATGTAATACTTTATAGTCCTTTTTTTTCATAGTTTGGCTTATTGTCTAAAGTAAATTTTTAAGACATGGTTACGATATTGGAGCTACAACTCGTTAAAAAATACAGACTAGGAAATTAAGAGATCCTTATTTTTCTTTTAAGCACATAACCATTGATACCAAATGAACTACTCAAGTTCTAGATATAGAGATGCCATGACCACATTTTTTAATCATGTAGTATGATGTATATCATATAAATTTTTAATGAGTGATCCATGTGAGTGGATCATTACCATCAAACTTTTGTAGGTCCACTTTTGTTAACATCAACCTCAAACTAAGATTGGTGTTCTAATTATTTTTAGTAAGAGAACCAAATTTGAGTGGTGGATGGTTATTTTATAATGGTTGAGATAAAAATTTGACCAATTACCTAGTTATTTGTTACAATTTATCTCATCATCCATTCAGGTCCCCTCTTAGCCCCATGATATCCATTTTAACTGCATTGAGATCATCTTTATGCACTATGGCACATAACTCTAACTTAAGTTATTGAACCACTTTAAAAACACATAGATCAAAAGTTACAGACTCCATGTCATCCTTGTGAGTATTTTTATGAGTTTATTACCCTTTCTTGCATTTGTGAGTGTTAAGACTAGCCATGCACAAACCCTATGAGGGTTTTAGCCTCAAAAAAATGTCGTGATAGATGAGACCATTATGATCACCTCACCAAGATAAATATAATAACTGATAATGTGAACAAGGGTGAAAAAAAATTTCCCAAAAAAGTGTACCAATGGAATACATCATTTCAATCATATCATAGAGATGAATTGAATGACTAATAATTTTCACGAGGTTAAAAAAATTCTAGACTTTATTTTTTACAATTTTTCATTTTTTTATTTTTGTAAAAAATGAACAAAACTATGGTGATGAAAAAATTAAATTCTTCTTGGATCACAAGTTATTTGTTTCAACCTTCTAGTGCTCAGGATGCCAGATCCAAAAAATTTGCACCATAGAAAGTTGCCCCAATTGAAGCTCTTTACCACTTGTAATGAAATTACTTAGATGATTCATATCAATAGAATAATATATCATGTAATTAAGATTATAAAAAGTATATACATAAAAAAAATTATAAAAAGAGAAGAATAATTAAATATTATTTATTGATACACTTCAAGGGAGTAACCTTCATCATAATGCAATAAGAATAGAATTCACAATATGATGATAAAAGACTAACTGCTACCTCCTATATATACTCTACTTAGCCATGGTTATTCCATAGGTTAACCATACTAAGAACATTGAGACATGTAATAATATAATATTAAGGTATGTAAGCCACAAGTCGGCCACACATATCCCTAGATACACTATAGGTCAAGGGCATGTCAAATAAATATATACACCTTAAATGTTTTATAAATTTAAGACTATATTTTATCTATGTTGATTATGTTTAGCCCAATTATAAATTTAGGGATGTGCATTATTCTCTTGAAAAAACATTTATTTATATTTTATTTACCTTTATACATTTATCTATATCAATCTCAATGTGTTAATCTCATCTTTGTTGTGTCGATCTTGTCTCTATGTTGTTGGGTCTATATTTATAGTGTTTCATAGTCTAGTTTTTAAAGAGATTGTGTCTTTCATATTATTTAGTATTAATGTACCTTAAATTCATTGATGCATATGTAAGAATATTTTTTATGACATATACTTCACTTTCACCTATATTTCACACTCCAAAACAAAAAAATGATAGATTCAGGAAAACCACCAAAGTAGCATTGCAACTATATATCTTACATGCCTAAAATAAAACCTCCACATAGTTATATGGTATGTGGATGGAATATCTTGAGTAAGGGTTTCAATATCCTCTTCCCTAGAAGTGATTAATGTAACTACTAAATTATAATTACCCAGCTTCAACACAAGGGAAGGTGTAAAGAGACCAATATGGATAAGTGTTGTAAGTGTGTAGTATTGTGAAACATAGCTTGAATACAAAATATTAGATCTAGGCTTGGCATTTGGTGAAATGTATGATCTATTTATTAATCATATGACCTATATTTTTCTACCCCTTCAATTTCTTGAAAATATCTTATATTTATAGGATGAACTAGGATGACTCATGCATATTGTTGTCCCCCAAAAATATCACTCATTTTTGGGACAACATTTGAACTATTTTGGTCCTAAAAACCAAAATTGTCTCTTCCCTTTCTTAAATTTGTCTTGGGCATTCAAATTCCTCATTTTTCAAACTTCTCAAGAATCTACGGACTCTGCAGGTTTGAATCTACGGACTCTGCAGGCCAAGTTCAATGGGCTTTACAGGTTGATTTCTATAGACTCTACAGGCAAGTTCATTTCTACAAGTTCAAAGGCTTCTATAGGTGGGTTTAATCAAAATAATCACTTTCCAACACTTAGTTATTTTTAGGATTGGTTCAGCACCTTGGTTCAATCAAAAATCTTCATCGACAAGCATCTAAGCAACGAAGGCTTGAACCATTGAACCATTGAACCACTTTGGTTCAAAGGTTAAATGAGCTCAAAGTTTAAAAGTTTCAATGCTTTTGGTTCAATGGCAGGTTCAATCAAAGGAAAAGTTCAATGGCTTGGTTCAACCAAGCAGTTCAATGCTTTGTTTCACTCAGTTGGTTCATCTGCTTTGTTTCAATGCTTTGGTTCATCCTTTGGTTCAATCAAATGGTTCGTCAGTCAGTTCAAAGGATTCATTTGAACCATTGAACCAAAGTTTGGTTCAATGGTTAGTTCAATTCTTTAGTTCATTCGATTGGTTCATCGGCTTGAACCATTTTGGTTCAAAGCTTGGTTCATCGGCTTGGTTCAACAGAGCAGTTCAACGGAGTGGTTCAACAGATCGGTTCAAATTTTGGTTCAATCAAATAGTTCAATAGCTTGGTTCAACTAAGAAGTTCAATTAGATGGTTTAAAGGAGAAATTCAATGTAAAATTTCAAAGATCCTCCTGAAGGACAAGTGCCCTTGCGGAGGGCACTTGGTCGACAAAAGTACCCTTCGAAAGGGTCATTTTTAAAGAAGGATGCAAAGGTAATTCTTTCATATTTTTGTTTAAGGAATTCAAAAAAGACTAAGGCAAGAAGAAATTCCTTCAAACTTTTTGTCTGAAGGAATTTGGGAAAGTAACTGCGGGCAAAAATCTTGAAGAAATTTCCAAAGAAGCAAAGACAAGTTATCAGAATAATTCCACAGGCTTTTTGTCCGCAGGAAATGTCTACAGACTTTTTGTCTGTGGGAATTTGTCTATGGAATTTTATCCATGAGAATTCATCCATGGAGAAAGCCCAAGGAAAATGCTCATGGAGACAGTCCGCAAGAAATCTGTGAGAGACTGCCAAAGATAAAAGGCCACCGAAGGACCTCGAAGGGTAGGTGCCCTTGCAGGGGACTCTCAGCTACCAAATTGAAGGGTCACCTTCCCTTCAAGAATATGTAAAACTAGAAATTTGAAAGGTCACCTTCCCTTTAAGAGGATGCAAAATAAGAAAGTCGAAGGACCAAGGGGTGGCATGCCTGAAGACGTCAAATTCAAGACAGCAAACTAGCCGTTGAAAACGTAGTGACGAGTGCACGAACGTCAATTTCAAAGCTCATAAAATAGCCATTGATCCTTGTAATCTATAGACCTAAATGCATTCAAAGGATTTAAGGCCAAAACTAGTAGGAAGCGACTAAGAAATAGAATAGCAAATTGAATCTAGGACCTAGTTTAATTAACCAAAAATGGAGGAATGGTGAAGAAGGATCAGATCGCCAGGTGGACATTGAAAGTTGCAAACTTTCAATAGCGTGACTTGTTTCTCTGCATTAAGAAAAACAAATGGGTAGATGCCCCTAATTTCTAGCCTATCTTCCTAACAATTTTCAATGCAACATGATGTGTTACTGTTCTTGAGTCCTTCTTAAAGAGGTTATATAAGGGACTCTCTTTTATTGTAAATTTATCTCTTTTTGACAATTAGAAATAAAAATTTACCCAAATTGAAAGGCATTACTAAGAATTTGAGCTCAGATTGTTGATCATATTCTATTATTGGAATAAGAAAGCAAGTGAATTTTTAGACTTTGTGCTGTGATATCTTTGTTGTTGGGGAAACTATTCTTATGTCTTTTTCCTTGATATATTTTCTATTCCTTTAATTCAACAAGTAGAATTAGTGAAAGTAGTTAGGAAGGTGTCCTGAAGAGTCAACTATGGAGAGACTTTATGCCCCTATAATTTCCTTTAGTGTGTTTTCTTTTCATTTCTATGCAAAGGACCTTGGGATGACTTTGTGCCCTCATTGTCCTTTGTATCTTACTCTTGAGCAATTTAGGTGGAAACTTTGTGCTGCATCTCAATTTGCTAGTTACTACATCTTTGGTTACATTTTGATGTTACTACCAGGAGTATTCTTGTGGCTTGTTGAATAGCACTTCTAAAAGAAGAGGAGTGCTTTCTGTCATTTCCCGTGAGTTTTTCCTTTGATCCACATGCATCATCTCTGAAAAAAGAGAGATGGATGGTTTGTCCTACCCTTGAGTATTATTTTCTATTTATATATATATAACATATCCATAGGGAACCTCTCCTTGATGAGAGGAGAGATTAGTCCCCTTCTGATGTGGTAAACCTACACATTTGGATGACCAATCTTCCTACTTTGGCTGATCAGACCTATTTTGTTTATCAGTATGCTGATTGACAAAATATTCAACAAATAGTTTTTGGTGACTCAGCTGGGGAATATACATAATTTTATGTAATTTGGAACCTCAAGTTTTAGATTGAAACATCACCTGTGTCTTACCCATTATCATTATAACCTTATCCATTACAGACTCTGGTGACTCCATTACTTTTTTTACCCATTATCTATTTATAGCCTTACCAGCTTCCTCCACCTCTGTTATTTAATATGGTCTACAAAACTAGAGCTGCTGAGAAAGAGTGTGCAGTTTAAAGCCTCAAGCTTTAACTGAAGTAAGGTCAATTATTTTCCATTTTTATTTCACAATTTGGCAGATTCAAGGTATACACGAAGCCAAAGGGATATAGGTATCATTGACCCTATATTTGAGTTGGTATAACAAAGTGATTTTAATCTGTTTCCTTTGCCATCTCATCTCCAACGAACTAAGAGCTTTCCTCCTACTAAAGTTAGATCTCCATTTCCAGACAAAGTATCTACTTCTGATGTTGATAAAACTTTGCCAATAATTACTCCTCTAAGATTTGTTATTCCTCCTTTTCATAATCCTACAATGGCAGTTCAAGGCCCCTGGGGTAATGCTTTTGGTCCTCTCAATCTTAATCCACCTCTACATGAGCTTCCACGTAGTTTAAGGAAGAATTTCCCCAAATTCTATGGTGATGGGAAAGTTCATCCTGATGAACACATTGAACCCTTCAGCATAGCATGTGGAGTAATTGGAGTAGAATTTGAAGATGTAGCAGTCAGGCTATTTGTAGAAACATTACAAGGTGCTATTGTAAATTGGTTTTATCATCTACAGGCTCGGTCAGTAACTAATTGGAATACCCTCAAAGATAAGTTTGAAGCTAGATTCAAACTTGCAAAAGATGCACATGCACTTTTGGCTCAACTTACATAGATGAAGAAAGAACCTCATGAACCAATGAGGGACTTCATAGCCAAATTTTACAAACTAAGAAATAGACTTCCTATAATTTCTCAACCTACAGCTGAGAATCTCAAATGCTTCTTCATTAATTTTGAGTTACCTAAAGTAAGTTTTCTTTTGAGACGTGCTGGTCAAATAGATCTTGTTACAGCTCAACTTTTGGCCACTGAGGTAGAAGATGATCTCATCTTAGCAAGGAAGATAAGAAGAGATCCAAATAGAAATGGATCCTCATCATCTTCTGAATATTCATCTACATGCACCACTAATCCAATGGTGTAAAAGCTATTAAATGAACTGCAAGCCTTGAAAAGACAAATGGCACAAGGAATGTCTTCTGCTCCTTCATACAGAGATATGCCAAGAAAGACATTCCCAAATCAGTCATATCAGGGTAATGCTTCCAACAATCAAGGGAAACAAAATAGTCTTCCTCCCCCATAAGAGAAACTTGCCCTGGAAGCTCCTCTAACCAATTCAGCAATGGGAGATCTTGAAGTAGAATCAGAGCTCTCTTTATAGCCTAAATTGAATCAAGAAAATGATGCTAATCTCTTTGAAGACAATAAATAAAAATCAGCTGGTGACTCCCACATTGGTTTCCTAAACTACCAGGATGAACCCAAAAGTAAAGGAGAAGCTATTGATAGATCATATGTAGTTTTTACCATGTCCAAGAAACAATCAGTCCAGCAAGCTGATAAAGGGAAGATAGAAGAGTAACCTCAACTTTTAATTAAAATTGTTAAGCATGGAACCACTCTACCTTTTTAGTCAAAGGATTTGGTGATCGCCCAAAATGTAAGTACATCAATTTCACCTTCACCTTCTACTTCAATCTCACAAACCAACCCTCCTCCCATCCCTCCTAAAATTTAGAAAGTTGAAGTACCTTTCTCTATACCTAGCTCAATTTAGCCATTTGACATAATCGATCATGTCAAAAAGACAAAAATATAAATGTCTAAATTTGAATATTTGCAAGCTAATCCTGATCAATTGGATAGGTTGGTCCAATGTGTCAAGAACCAAACCATCCCTGCAAGGTAAAAAGCTAAAAAGGTAACTCCTCATTCTCTAAAGAATAATCCCATTCCAAATAATCTTGTCATTACTCCTCCAGCTGCCCCTGGGAAAATAGAACCTTTCTATGTTTCCCTGTTAATAAATAGTTATCAGCTCAACAATTGCATCATTGATTTTGGGGCATCTGACAATGTCATGCCTGCTAAAGTAGCTGAGTCTCTAGGTCTCACACTGACCAAGACATTTGGGAGATGTTTCTCCATGGAGAACAAGCAAGTACCACTGCTAGGGCAAATCAAAGATGCCCAATTTGCATTGGCAGCCTTTCTAGACGAGAGAATCAAGATGACTATCTTGGTGGCTAACATCCCAGCATCCTATGGCATTTTGCTTGGATGAAATTTTTGCAAGGACATGGGAGGAGAACTAAGCATAGACCTATCTGAAGTAAGGATCCCTATCTAAGGTGTAATGAAGAGATTTCTCACTAAAAAAGAGGCAAAATACATGGTCACCCAAACATCAGCCCCTGCAGCACAAATTCTATTTGAGTCTTCAGGCAGGGTTAATTATTTCTTTACCACAGAGGATGTTCATGTTTCTACAGATGAAATTCCTATATCTGACAATCCAAGAATTGATCCAAACAAGACTTCAAGAGAATTGGTAGGTTACATTACAAATAAGGAAGGATCTTCCATCTCTAATGAAGAGAAATCTGATAGGAGATCAGCTTCTGATGATGCTTAGATCCTAAAATCCAATGGCAGCAATTCTTCCACCAATGATGGAGTTGGGACTATGTTGATATCTCCTCAAAGAGATATTCTTCCTTCATGAAATTTGTAAGTTAGCAACACCAACAACATAGCTGGATGTGAATCTCTGTTGCTAGGATTGAAGATTACTCAAGATGAAGAAATCAAACTCCTTCACATCAAAAGAGATGCTAAGTTGATAATTTATTAGGAGTTTGATATGGACAATCCACTCATATGATGGATTGAACCAAAAGAATAACCAATTATGGTAATGGACCATCTTTCTGCAAATCAAAATTAGGTGAAGGAACCCTTTACCAAAAAAGCAAAGAGTTATGGCTTTCAAATTGAAGACCACATCCTACCATGGGGCAAGAAGAAGAAAAAGTCAATAGGAAGATGCAAAAAATTAGTTTCTTGGTGGAGAGCTCCATTCACCTGTCAATATTTTTGGGGACAAAATCTCTTCTTGCTAGTTTACCAAGATGGCACACTATTTTCACTCTCTCTCAAGAAGCAGCATCTGAAATACTTCAATTCTTGAAGTATCAGATCATTTAATCTGTAGATATGTATATTTGTATAGTTTTTAATTTTGTTTTGTTTTATTTATTTTCATTTTTGATGCCTTCCATTTCTGGGTAGCATGACTCCATAGCCCACTGGTACACATGAAGACACTGGAGATTCTAGATTCTACTCCCTTCAATTTTTTTTGCAATTGATAGAAGTTCCCCAACTGGAGCCAACTATTGTCCCCCAAAAATATCACTCATTTTTGGGACAACATTTGAACTATTTTGGTCCTACATACCAAAATTGTCTCTTCCCTTTCCAAAATTTGTCTTGGGCATTCAAATTCCTCATTTTTCAAACTTCTCAGGAATCTACGGACTCTGCAGGCTTGAATCTATGGACTCTGCAGGCCAAGTTCAATGGGCTTTACAGGTTGATTTCTACATACTTTATTTATATGGACTCTATAGGTAGGTTCATTTCTACAAGTTCAAAGGCTTCTGCAGGTAGGTTCAATCAAAAGAATCACTTTCCAACACTTAGTCATTTTCAGGATTGGTTTAGCACCTTGGTTCAATAAAAAAATCTTCATCATCAAGAATCTAAGCAAAGAAGGCTTAAACCATTGAACCACTTTGGTTCAAAGGTTCAATGAGTTTAAATTTTAAAAGGTTTAATTCTTTTGGTTCAATGGTGGGTTCAATCAAAGGAATGGTTCAATGGCTTGGTTCAACCAAGCGGTTCAACACTTTGTTTCACTCAGTTGGTTCATCCGCTTTGTTTCAACGCTTTGGTTCATCTTTTGGTTCAATCAAATGGTTCATCAGTTGGTTCAAAGGCTTTGTTTGAACCTTTGAACCAAAGTTTGGTTCAACGGTTGGTTTAATGCTTTAGTTCATTCAATTGGTTCATCGGCTTGAACCATCAGCTTGAACCATTTTGGTTCAAAGCTTGGTTCATCAGCTTGGTTCAATGGAGCGGTTCAACAAAGTGGTTTAACAGATCATTTCAACATTTGGTTCAATCAAATGGTTCAACAGCTTGCTTCAACCAAGTAGTTCACTCAGACAGTTCAAAGGATTGATTCAATGTAAAAGTTCAAAGAGCCTCCCGAAGGACAAGTGCCCTTGCAGAGGGCACTTGGTCGACAAAAGTATCCTTTGAAAGGGTAATTTTCAAAGAAGGTTACAAAGGTAATTCTTTCATATTTTTGTTTAAGGAATTCAAAAAAGACTAAGGCAAGAAGCAATTCCTTCAAACTTTTTGTCTGAAGGAATTCCTTCAAATAAAAAGTATGAAGGAATTCAGGAAAGAAGCTACGGGCAGAAAGCTTGAAGAAATTTCCAAAGAAGCAAAGACAAGTGATCAGAATAATTCCATGGACTTTTTATCTACAGGAAATGTCTGCAAACTTTTTGTCTATAGGAATTTGTCTGTAAACTTTTGTCTGCAGGAATTTGTCTATAGAGAAATCCCAAGGAAAATGTCCATGGAGATAGTCTGCAAGAAAGCTGTGAGAGACTTCCAAAGATAAAAGGCCGTCGAAGGACCCCAAAGGGTAGGTGCCCTTGCGGGGGACTCTCAACTACCAAATTGAAGGGTCACCTTCCCTTCGGGAATATGTAAAACTATAAATTTGAAAGGTCACCTTCCCTTTGGGAGGATGCAAAATAGGAAAGCTAAAAAAGGACCAAGGGGTGACATGCTTGAAGACATCAAATTTAAGATAGCGAACTAGCCATTGAAAATGTAGTGACGAGCGCATGAACATCAACTTCAAAGCTCATAAAATAGTTGTTGATCCTTGTAATCTATAGACCCAAATGCATTTAAAGGCTTTAAGGCCAAAACCAGTTGGAAGCGACTAAAGAATAAAACAACAAATTAAATCCAGGACTTGATTTAATTAACCAGAAAAGGAGGAATGATGAAGAAGGATCAGATCACCAGGTGGACATTGAAAGTTGCAAACTTTCAATAGCATGACTTGTTTCTCTGTATTGAGAAAAATAAATGGGTAGATGCCCCTAGTTTCTAGCCTGTCTTCCTAATAGTTTTCAATGCAACATGATGTGTTACTGTTCTCGAGTCCTTCTTAAAGAGGCTATATAAGGGACTCTCTTTTATTGTAAATTTATCTCTTTTTGACAATCAAAAATGAAACTCTACCCAAATTGAAAGGCATTACTGAGACTTTGAGCTCAGATTGTTGATCATATTCTATTATTGGAATAAGAAAGCAAGTGACTTTTCAGACTTTGTGCTGTGATATCTTTGTTGTTGGGGAAACTGTTCTTATGTCTTTTTCCTTGATATATTTTGTGTTCCTTTAATTCAACAAGTAAAATTAGTGAAAGTAATCAGGAAGGTGTCCTAAAGAGTCAACTATGGAGAGACTTTGTGCCCCCATAATTTCCTTTAGTGTGTTTTCTTTTCATTTCTATGTAAAGGACCTTGGGATGACTTTTTGCCCTCATTGTCCTTCGTATCTTACTCTTGAGCAATTCAGGTGGAGACTTTGTGCTGCATCTCAATTTGCTAGTTACTACGTCTTTGGTTACATTTTGTTGTTACTACCAGGAGTATTCTTGTGGCTTGCTGAATAGTACTTCTGAAAGAAGAGGAGTGTTTTCTATCATTTCCCTTGATTTTTTCCTTTGATCCACACGCATCATCTCTGAAAAAAGAGAGATGGATGGTTTGTCCTACCCTTGAGTATTATTTATTATATATATATATATATATATATATATATATATATATATATATATATATAGCATATCCATAGGAAACCTCCCCTAGATGAGAGGAGAGATTAGTCCCCTTCTGATGTGGTAAACCTACACATTTGGATGACCAATCTTCCTACTTTGGTTGATCAAACCTATTTTGTTTATTAGTACGCTGATCGACAAAATATTCAACCAGCACATATTAGCCAACTTTTGAAAATTCAAATGGGAAGGGTTATTGTATAAGTTAAGGGATAATGGGTAAAAGGACCCATAAAAAAAATAGATAAACCTAAAAATTTATGGGACTATCTAATACATGTCTGTATAGATACATTTTTCTAGGAGATTAGTCCTTCTCTTCTCTCAATACATTATTTAATAACAAATGTTAAGTAGTTAAAATGTACTAATGGATACCTTCTAGATAAGTTTTAGATGATTTTTAGGCTTAATAAAAAAAATATATTCATATGGGTTTGGGGCCATCCTATAAATGGTTAAATTATACACATTTTCCAAATAAGTTAGATTATGAATAAAACATAGGAAAAAGGGTTTTGTTCTAAATTTGGGTGTCTACATAATGTCCCCACTTTGGTATGATATGTGATTTAAATGTGTGTATGCATCAATCTATAAATGTAAATAAATTGAAACACACGTCTCTTCTTACCTAAGTAATAATGAATGGTTTTCCATTACTCTCTATAATTTTCCATCCACCCTTGATTAGCTCATTTACATAAAACAAATGGAATTTCTATATGTAGTTAAATTTCTCATGATATACATGAGATTATTTGAAATTTTTGAAATTTAAAATTTTTAAATTAGCTCTTGAAATAAAATTTAAATGGAAGCATAGGAAATAATACACTTATTTTGTATTACCATTGAATTAAACCATAATTTCTACATCATTAGGCTTTCAATATGTGTTAAAAACATAGCCCAACACTTTCTCATAGGAGTCACTAGGCCCCAATGCACACATCCTAAACTTTATAAAAATGCTTAAAACATAGCCAAGACACTTTTCATAGAGTCACCAGTATCTAATCCACTTCTTGATCAAGAGAGTAGATAATTTATCTCAATTTTTATCATAATAGACACATCTGTAATTTTAAATTTTCCTTTATAATGCCCACTTTTGAGGTGAGGGATGAATACTTTGGTATTCCAATCACTCATCTCAAAATAATAATTTAAAAACCATATGAAAGGAAAAATAACATATTCACCACACATTATTATCCAAATCATATGTAATTTGAAAAATATCCCTCTTATGTTAGAAAATAATGTAGCATATTATTTTATATACATATTAAATCCTTGAATTTTTTTATTTTTTTTTTACATTTTGAATAGCATCCAATCATGCTAGAATATGTCATCAAATTTACATTTTTATAATTTCATAAAATATTATACCTTTACAAATAATAATCCCCATGGGTTAGCCCATATTAAATAATGCAAACATAATCAAGTAATAGGCTACAATAGATAAATAGAAACCAGCATGGAAACATAGGCACCAAAAAAATACCATACATTATTAATGGCTTGACTCACACTATGACTCAAATAATAAGATGAAAAGAGGATCATATAATAAAAAGGATGCACACACAGTAAAATTCATCAAAGTATCCTTTCATGCATAAATAATATCATTCATGCATAAACAATCAATGTAATAGTGCAATAATTTCAATGTAAAATATACATGTGATAAGAGATGTATAAGATATTATCAGACAATGTACTAAAAAATTTATATATCAAAATGTGATAAAGGACAAGTAATGATAAATATCACCATGCAAGAATCATATTAAATGGTCATGCCCCTAATGTAGGACATATATTCTATCAAATTGGTCAATCCAAGATGTCGGTGCACCATGTGAAATAATGTAACCTCTGAATCTTCATAACACTCACTTCATAAAAATATCATGAATTTCTCATGTAAACCATGGATGGTGAAAACCTATAAAATAGGTACATATGTATCATGTAATAAATCCATATTTTTTAATTTTTCAAAAATTAATGTTTTTTTTTCCAATGTTTTTTTTTTTTTAAAAAAAAATTAATGTGTTTAATGTTTCCACCCCTTGATGGGAAATGTATATGAATCTTATATTCATTAAGCATGATAATGTAATAAAATTCATAAATATTTTATTGAGTATCATGATCCATGTAATAGTGTAATAAAATTACATAATGTCCTAAAGTGTATTGTAAAAATTGAGATATCATGACATATGATAAAGAAAACTAAATTCCAAATCCAAATAGAATGTGAACCAATGGCTGAGTATATTGATGTGTTTTGGGAAGAAATCCTACCTCCCCAATATGTAAAAATAATAAAATAAATTCATATATAAAACATTTTCAATTACAATACCCCAAATAATTAAATATGTGTGATGTATCCTTAAAGTGGAATATATTCAACTACATAGTGTATTGATAATTAGGTAATTTCAAGATGTAATAATCTATGTGAGTAATGTGGCATATTAAATTGATACATGTGTAATAAATTTAATGCATAGGATGCAATAATAGAGTCACATCCCCATGGGAATGTTATGATAAAGTTATGCTGAGATAAAGTTGCATAATATTCTAATGAGAAACATGCGAGGGTATAATGTTCCCAAATATAAAAAAAATGTGTGTATATATAGGTAAATAAATATTATCCATAGATAATAATAAAAAATATTACATAATAAAAAAAGGCACATTTGGGAAAATGGAAAGTGTACTTCATAAGGGGAAGGAAGAAAGAAGTAGCAATAGGCAATAGGGATCATGTTGAGATGTAGGATTGGAGAAGAACTAGGTGAGTAGGGTGGAAAAGAGGAGAGGAGGTTGGAATAAGAGGATAAATTGAGGAATATTTAGATAAACAAGGATGGATTGGAGGATAAAGTGGAGAGTGGATGGTTTTTGATCAAAAAGATTAAAAATAAGTTCAATATTCACCTTGAACCTAAAGTGATTTATAGGGTTTTGATAAAAAAATTAAGGAGCATTCTGTAAGTGAATTATTTATTAGAAGTAGATAAACTTTGAGGTTTAGACTAGGTGATTTACTCCCATCCTATTCTGAATAGGTGGGGAGAATGTTCTAAGGAAGAAGCATCTAGACTCAAGGTCTTTATGGAATTTGGACTGAATATTCAAGTGTCAGAGGAGATCCAAATTGTGTGTGTAAATGGAGCACTATTAGAGCACAAATCTTTGATTTTAACTAAAAGGGGCCTAATAATAAAATTTATTAGATCATGACCAAGTCATTATGTTTTTAAAAGTTATATGGGAATGAATTGGAAGCATTTCCCTAGGCTAGAGATAGAACTTTTAACTAAGGGCTTATTCCAAGTCTTATTGGTTGTAGATAAAGAGGTTATCTTTAAGGGGAGACTTTTTTATTCTAGAATGTAGGTATTTATTCCTATTAATAGTCCCAAAATGTCAATCCTAATGAGAAATGGATTTAGGATGTACCAATGTGGGTTAGGTTATATAAATTATCCTTCAATTATTAGAGTAAGAATATCTTTAAACTCTATGTGGAAAATATTGGACAATTTGTTTATTTTTAGATTATACATCCTTTAGGGAATTATTCTCATATGCAAGAGTTTGTGTAAGGATGTATCTAGGCAATCTTATTCCCCATGAAATTAGGTTATCATCTTATGGAGGTGATTAGATTCAAGATATAGATTATTAATTCCTATCATTCTAGTGTTTCTTTTATAGGTAGGTAGGACATGCTAAAGATACATGTCTGAAGAAGGTGCACTTTGACTCAGTAATAAAATTGAATAATAATAGGAAAGGTGTTGATATGAGTGTTAGGGTTATGAGAAGGTTTTTAAAGTCTTCTAGTCTTAGGAAGGTTTGGAATAGGAAGTATACTTCTAAAATTAGGTATAATTATTTATTTAGAGACATCACATTCAATTCTTCCTCCCAAAAAAGTACATTTTGGATTCTTCCCCTAAGGATGATAGCCTTGATAATTTCCCCTTGAAGGAGGAGGAATCAGATGGTAAATATATAGGGAAGGATTATTTGATGGTCCAATCTTTGTCCATGGTGGATATTAAAAATCATTTTAAAAACAAGATGAACATGTTTGAATCTATGTAAAATATCCTCCAATCTATCTCTAGTGGTTAGAGATATGGAGAATCATATTGACCTAATTAAGGAAGCCTTGGCCCCAACCCCTTTGGGCTTGGACCTAAATATTAAATTAGGAGTATATTAGGAAGAGATCCCTCTTTCATCTAATAATTTAAAATTAGAAGTAGAAGAGACTCATTTTTCTATCATATCTTCCAAGTGCCTCCAATGCTAAAACCAAACTTAAACATTCCACAAATCCCCTTAATAAAAAATGAAAGAAGGTCAGTGAGAAGATCTAAAATGAAACTCAAACTGACTTGGATCAGGGGAGCCAATTGAAGCTCGATGAAATGTAATTGGGTGGTTGAGGTACTTATACCATCCAGACATTATGAAAATATTAAGTTGGAATGTCAAAGGGATGTATAACTCTAATAAGTGTCACATGGTCAAGTGGCTATTGCAAACTTAGGATTTTAAATATTTGTGGGAAGTAGTGAAGTCATGTTATTTTGGTAGATGGGATTATCAAAGAAGCTAGTGGTTCTACTAGAGGCCTAGTTATGCTATAGAATCTAAAAGTGTGCAATTATAATATGATATTCTCAGATAATCAAGCAATCAATGTAATGATTAAATAATTTAATATGAGTTTTTTTATTACTCTAAAATATTTATGGCCCAATGATGGTGGAAGGAAAAATGCCTTATGGGATAATATTTTAAGCTTAAATTGGGGTGATAGTGTTATAGACTAGATTCTTGGGGGGATTTCAATGCAACCCTATAATTTTTGAAAAATAAGGGTGGTTTGATCAAGTTGACATATACAATGAGTGATTTTAATGCTTTGTATCATGAAACTTGATTATCTGATCTTGACTCTTATAGGGTGAGTTTTACATAGAATAATAGGTGTCAAGCAAACTAATTTATCTTGGAAAGTTTGGATAGATTATTGCTCATCTCATAGATACTAATAAAAATCACCTTAATGATAGAGGACATTGATTTTATTGGTTTAGATTACTAGCCAATATTACTTAAAAAGATCAAGACTTGAAACCATGTGAGGTTCCCTTCAAGTTTGAATTTATATGTGTGTGTGTGTGTGTGTGTGTGTGTGTGTGTGTGTGTGTGTGTGTGTGTGTGTGTGTGTGTGTGTGTGTGTGTGTGTGTGTGTGTCTGTGTGTGTGTGTGTGTGTGTGTGTGTGTGTGTGTGTGTGTGTGTGTGTGTGTGTGTGTGTGTGTGTGTGTGTGTGTGTGTGTGTGTGTGTGTGTGTGTGTGTGTGTATGTATGTATGTATGTGTATATATATATATATATATATATATATATAATGATTGGCTTTCATCCAATTTGTCAAAAATTATTGGAAGTAGAGAGTGTAGGTCTCTAAATGCTTCATCATCTTCCAAAAGCTAAAGGAGGTTAAAAAGGCAACCCTCAAGTGGAACAAAAAGAATTTTGGTAACTTATTTGATATAAAAGTAGTTGTAGAGGAGGAAAATAGGATCCTATAGTATAATTTAAAAATTATGAATGGTCATAGATTTACCTACTTTAAAAAATAACCTTTTGAAGGAGCAATAGAAGATTTTGTTCTAGAAAGATACCTTTTGGAAGCAGAAGTCAAGAGCTATTTGATTGAAGGAAGGGAATATAAATATAAAATTATTTCACCTCACTAATAATATCTACAAGAATATGAATTGAATTAATAATATCATCACCTCAGATGGAAGAAAATTGGAAGATGTCTTAGATATCAAAATTAGGTTGTAATTTTATATAAAGACTTTTGAATGAGGAGTTGATACCAAGGGAGGATGCCTAGAATTGGTTCCATAAATATATTTAGGCTCTTGTATCTAGTGAGAAGAATTAAAATTTTATGGCTCCCACTTCCTTAGAAGAGATAAAAAAAGGTTGTGTTCATTATAGGGGCTAATAAGGCCCCTAGCACAGATGGGTTCTAAGCAGGGTTTTTCTAGCATTTTTTAGATTTGATTGATAAGGACATATAGGATGTGGTAGAGCATAGGAAAAGAAATTTTTTTTCATGGATGAAAAAATATAGTTTTGTCCATCAACACAAAAAATTAGTTTCCCTTTTTATATTCCTTCACACCTATTTCCCTATGTAACACTCTGTATAAGATTGTAACCAAGGTGATGGCCTTGATAATGAAAGAATGTTTGGAAGATACCATCTCCAAGGAACAAGTTAGCATGTTAGGTTGGAAAATATGTTATGGTATTTTTATTTCTCATGATACCTTCCACTCCCTCTAGTAATAAAAAAAATTAAGGATGTGCATCAAGTTGGATATGATAAAAGTGTATGATATAATAAAGTGGGATTTCCTAGTTCAAATGTTAGAAATGTTAGGCTTTAGTGAGAGTGGAGATGTTGGGTTAGAAATTTCATCTCTAAAAACTCCTTATTAGTGTTGGTCAATGGATCATCCATGGGGTTTTTTAAATCATCCAAAGGAATTAGGCAAGGTGATCCCCTCTCCCCTTACATATTTAGTATAGTAGTAGAGGCCCTTAGATAGGCCTTAAAGAAGACTAGACTTGAAGGGAGGTTGAAGGGATCGATCCTTTGTGTGAATTTGGAGATTATCACACACCTTCAATTTGTCAATGATACATTTATACTTAGATATCTATTAGAGAAGGGATCCATGGAGCCAGAATTAATATTAAATGCCTATGAGATTATAGCAGGGTAGAGGGTGAGTATGGAAAAGTCAAAAATATAATTTATGAATGTAAAGGGTAGGATGAATGAAAATATTGTTGGTATCATGGTATTTTATAAAAATATTCTACCAAATTCCTATTTATGTATGCATTTATTCATTAAAATATGCAACTTCATACTTTGGTAGCCTATAGTGAGTTGAGTACGACATAAAATTTTGTTCTAGAAAGGAAAATGGTTGGTTGCAGTAAGAATAATTTATCTCATTCAATCTAATATAAAAATAATTCCAATATTCTTATTAACTATCTTCAAAATCCTTGGGAAAATAAGGAATGTAATTTTAAAAAAGCAGAGATATTTCTTATGGAATGGTATGGAAGGGAAAATAAGGTATGCACTGGTGTCTTGGGATTTTGTTATCTTGCCTAAGTCTTGGGTAGGGTTGGGTCTTCATAGATTTAACATAAAGAATAATCCCTAGGGGATAAGATGATATGTAGGATGTATGATTTAAAGAGAACCTATTAAGGTGAGTCTTCTAGCATGAATATTTAGACTCTCAAAAGTAGTCCACTTGTTTACCTAGTTACAAATTCTATGGGTATCAATGATTTAGAATTTTTTGAAGGCTTTTTGTAGTGTGGCACTCCCAAGGTGAGATAGAAGCTTGGTAATGGTTTAAGTATTTATTTTTGGATAGATGTTTAGCTAAGATATGAGGCTCTAGTGAAGTGTGATAAATTCCTTTCTCTAATGAACTATGTTTATAACTAATGGGGTTTCAAGGTGGTAAACTATATAGAAAAGATGGGCCCAAGATGGTCATATATTCTATTAGAGTTTGATGTTTTTAAATTTATGTCAAAGATTAAAAAAATTGATCCCTAGTAGATCAAAATAAATTAGTATAATTTGGGAAGGTTACCCCTCAAGGGAGGTCACAATTAACATGGAATATCGAGACATTCTGAGAATGGAAAAATTAACCTAAAATAGTTTCTTGTGGAGATTATTTGGTATATTAAATGCCTACCTAAAGAAAAAAATTTCTCTGGACTGATACTCTCAAGATAATTTTAAATTTTTACCAAGGAAAACAGGGTGTATTGATTCATTTATGTGCACATTATGCCATGATAAAGATGAATCAAGTGATCATATTTTATTCATTTCTATTTCACTTAAGAAGTGTGGGGGATATTTTGGAGCAGCTTCAACATTCAATTCCCTTTCCCCAAGAACCTCATGCTCTTTCTCTTTTAGTGAAAGATCAAACTAAACTCACCATACTTAAACCATATCTAGGAAGATACTCTAATAATGGTCTACTAGAATTAATGGTTGGAAAGGAATAGAATAATATTCAAATATTCTTCCCACATAATGGTGTGAGTCAGGGAAGCAATAATAAAAACTTTAAAGTAGATGGTGATGGCATGGGGGGTGAATGCCCTTGTTAGGGATTTAGGTGAATAAATTTAGATCTAGAACTGGTAATATTATTTTTTTCCTAATAAGGGGCATGGGTTTATTAGGTATCATGGGTTACTACATGACCATCATTAAAGATCCCCAAATGTGGTTTGAATAAAATTAAATTTTCTTGGGGCTTCAAAAGGCAACCCTGGACTAACCAGAGTAGATGGAGTTTTTTAGGGACATGATGGTCAATTGATTTTTATATTTTCCTAAGATCTCAAAGTAGAAACAAATAATATGGTAGAGGATCAATCTATGTTTAAATGAATGTTAGCTTTAGTTGATCATGGTTAAGAGATGCTTAAATAATCATGAATGTGTAAAGGTATGGTAAAACTACTACTTGAAAAATATGCATTATTCTATAGGAAGTGAAGGGACTAATGGATTCCCTTAAGTATGGGGAGTCTAAATATATGAAATGGATAGGGAATATAGTGGTTGATTGGGCTAAAATTGTAGCCATAAATTTAAGATAAAAACATAAGGGTAGTTATAAGGAATGGACTCCCCCTTCCCTAGTAATTTGTTAAAATTATAGACCAAAGATACCAAGTCAATCTTTGAGAATGGATTCAATAATGAATTTTAGGTAAATTTTTTTATTAGGGGGCCTCTTCAGCATCATCTATAGAATAAATTAAAATTTACTTTGTGATAATATTTTGATATTTTAATGGGTGGGGAGGTGGTGAATGATGTAGGTTAAGTGATCATTAAGAAGGAACATTTATTATGGGTAATCATGGAAAAAGATGGTGTTTTTCATGAGAAATATATCTCACATGCTAGGAGTCATATTTTAAGAAGTTAGGATGGTGTTAATATCTAGGAAGTTACAATTTCCTACATTTTTGGCCTGGGAGATGGAGTAGGGTGGTAAGGGAGTGTTTGGTCTCATATTGTGTGACTTAATGGGAAAATACAAAGGCATGAAGTTTGATCCATAAGGACATATAAATACCATATTAGGACATTGGGTGATGTATCTAGAGTGAATGAATAATGATATGGTCTCCACTTAATTCACTAAACACACTGATAAGGAAATTCATAACCCGCTAATGAGAATATGGTTATGGAAGATGTGGTAGGTAGTGGTTAAGGTTGATGACCTGGAAGAAAAATAAATTATGAAGGTGATAAAATATTTTATGATAGACACTAATCAATCCATTGGATGTGTTTTAACTTATTTAGAAATAATGAAGTTTTGTTCATATTTTAATTAAGGGTCTAGATTAATAAATTAGTACAGAATATAATAATAAATAAAGTCCTAATTTGTGCAACTATTTGTCTTTTTCACCTTTCTAAAAATAAAAATAAATAAAAAGAAATATAACTTAGCAAAAAAATAGACTAAGATAGTTGATATAGAAGTTGGAAATGACTGTGCAAGACTAAGAAGGTATCATAAACCTAAATTTGGCTTTCATTGGGTGAGTGTCAAAAAGTGGATGCTTTGGTGTTCGATGTTGTTATCCATTCCTAACAATATTGTCTAAACTAATCATAGAGACCTAAAAAAATTTAGGTAGTTGCATTATTCCTGTGTGAGCATGCCTATGAAAAATTAAGCACTATTATTGATAAAACTCATTGTGGAGCTAATTTTGTCTTCAAACCCTAACCCTCCATTATGCATGATAAAATGATATTTGAGTCACTTGAGAAAGGGGAGGTTAGTATGAAATATGTATCAAACATGAAATCCATACCCCTTGTGTGGGAACATTGCCTACATACCAATACTCTAAAGAGGGATCACTCCATATGTAGTTCTCCCACCTAGTGTGCTTTGTGCAATAGTGTGATGCAGATGCAAATGCTAAATTGATAGTGTTTGAGGTGGCTAGGGACTGGTATGAGGATTTGAGTAGGTTTTTAGCTATGTTGGGTGACTATGTGCAAATAATAGGGAAGTTTTCTTTAGTTCCTTATTTGTATTCTTGTTTTATTTATAAGTTTAGTCACCTTCCTTGTAAATGAGCTTTGAGTGGGATTTTATAGGGAACAATTGATCATGGGTCAGATGTATTCATTCTAGGCTGACCTAATTAAGGGTAAGGATAGGATGAAAATGATCATTGGGGTTCAAAGTGAAAATGGACAAGACCACCAAAAATGGGATACTTCTCTATGGGGTGATATAGTCCAAATTGGGCTCTCCTATCCTATAGGATCAAGACCTAGGGGAATAGGATTGGCATAGGGAATATTGTTTGGCTGAGGTGGAATGACCATTCAAAAGGTTTTAGATGACTGGTAATGAGCAAAAAGGCATCTAGAAGGGTTACAAGAGCATTTAAAAATGACCTATGGATGGGGTGTTATAAGCCACACTCAAACTACCAATTTGGACATTTTATATGACAACATTTATCCTCACTTTATTCTAGTGATGCAAAAAATTGAAATACTAAGATAAAGGAAAAATAGAAAGCATAGCTAAACTTACATACAAGGGTGAAGCCCATGAGGATGTGTGATATTTATTTTCATAGAGAGAGAATAACATGAAGCATAACTTAGGTACATGAACCAATACAAAACCTATTATGATGTTGAGTGATGCTAGGTATGTGTTGTACCAAGAGTAATATTGTGAACAGAGCTAAGTAATCAATTCCATGAGGGTGGATCAAGAATATAAAGGTTGGCCATTTAGCTCTATCATATCCCACTATGTAGTGAATCTATGTGATCATGCATGTGTTAATTGATTATTGGACTCTATGTCTAATCCCTCTGAGTAGGTGGGTCAATAATATAAAGGCTAGCTAGTCTTTTAGTTTTATTATTGCCCATTAAGTGTGAAAAATGAATGGATATAGTATGAATGTGTGTAATATGATATGGATCATGAAGCTAATGAATGATCTATAATATGGTAATGTGGTGTGGATATCTAAATGTGTACTAAAAACTAGGCCAATCTTGGCCATTCCAAAAGGTGGAGATTAGGCTTGTATGAAAGCCACTCTGAAACTGAGAACTAGGCTTATATGAAATCCACTCTAAAATTATTATAACCACCTAAAAATGGAATAAGGCACACAAATACTAAGAATACTTAGGTAATACAATGAACTATAAATAAAATAAGGCCAATGTGTCATGCACATTGCCCCCAATCATTAGTGTTTGTAACATAGATTTTGATCTAGAATTTGTACCAACTACCCAATCTAAAAATGGAAGTGAGAGGCATATTGATACACATGATACCCCTTATATATAGATAATATGAGTAAAACTATACTAAAACTACCCAATCTAAATTGGACTATAGCTTACAAAATTATAATTGACCTTACCTTTCTATCTGTTTCTAAAAAATTTGGGTTTCGATTATTTGGATAAGAGCACCAAAAAGTGGACACTTTACTATAGGGCACTATAGTCTAAATGGGATGCTCTTGTCCTTTACTATTTTTGATGACTAGTCTATGTTCATCCCTATTTTATGGTCTATTATACATGTTTTGAATTTTGATTATTATTCTAAGTGTTTTGAAAATTGATTTTGATTGGTAGAGGGCTCTAATATCTATGATAAAAACCCTATTTTTTTCTCCTCTTTTGAGGATAAGAATGAAGACCCTACAATGACTACCCTTAGAAGAAAGAGACATATAATTGTATTATGCTATGAAATACATGATATAGAAATGATAATAAAAAATATGTCTCAAGACATAGCATAGTTTATGTTGGAGATTGTTAGATCAATAGGGGTATGCTTAGATAGATGTAACAATGTAATAACATGTGTAGTATACTGAACTAAAATTGGAAATATAATTAGTTTTCAATCAGGGATGGAGCATGATGTCCATCATGGAATCTAAGAAGGCAAGATAATGCATGATGGGGATCATGGCATTGCAAACAACTGAGAAGCAAACAAGCATGCAAGGAAAGAATCAAGAAGCATACAAAAGAGGCCAAAGGGCCAAGAAAACAAGGGATATGGGCAGATGCCACTCAAACTTAGAAATCAAGCATACAAGTCATGTTCAAATTCCCACATACACATACAATTACAAATAAGCAAGATTGGCACACATACAAGACTACAAGCAAAGCACATTGGTAAATATCCTAAGGCACACACAAGTAACAAAATAGGGACTAATAAATTCAATCACATCTAGCTACTCAAATCAATAAAGGAATGCATGTAAATTCTAGAAATACTATCACATATAACTCATCAAAGAAAGAAGTGAAAGTATGCAAAACATGTACTAAAAGCCTAGGTAGATGTTAATAAATACACAAATATTATATACTAGTGAGTATCGATAGAATAATATGTGTAGGCTTAGTAAGTAATGTACATCAACATGATAACTAGAGTGTGTGGTTTAGTAATGACATAACCTGGATGGTGTAGTCATGTATAAAATGCCCCTGATGGGTAGATATGTCAATGTATGTCTCAAATGTAAAATTAAGATACCCCCTTAATAGGTAGAGTTTAGAAATCAAGGATCTACATATCACTGTACACACTCAAATAAGATCAAGTGAAGCATGGTAATGTAGATAAATTGAAAAATAATAGCATAGAATAGCAAAATTTAAGTCTAGCATGGTAGTAGAAATGTAAAGCATGGATAATGCATACAGTTAAAAAAAATTGGTATTTTGACATGTTATATTATTTTAGGTATTTTGAAATATTGTATTTTTCTTGGTATTTTGAAACAAGATATGTATATGTAATCATAAGGAAACTATGTATAAAAAATCAAAAAGAAATTATGTACAAGAAAGACTAAGAAGAATTGATACTAACTGATGAGTCTCAAAAGAGATTCCCTATCACGGTGTCTTATATCAAGGAGAGGGATCGTGCATGATTGTGAAGCATGATGGAAGGGATTACATTATGACTCTAAAAGTTATGTATGTTGTAAGTGCTATGAAATATCTATAGTGGAAACTAATTGTGGGGTCCCCCTGTAACTCTGAGAAGTGGATGCAACTATAGGGCTCTTAGGGACCCATCTAGTATTATAAAAAGCTCTCTAAAAATGTGCTCTATGTGTAGAGGCATGAGACCTCAATGATACTTCCCTAGGTGTGAATACTATGGCTAAAAATTATCTAGAGTCTTGAAACTATCACTAATGTAGTGGTCTCTTTAAGAGAGGCCTCTATAGAAGTGTATGAACTCTTTGTGCTAGTGAGGGAGGCCTTGTTTATGTCTAAATCTCAACTAGAGGAAGAATTATAACTAGTGGAGGAGCTAAAACCATATTAGAAGGGGTGTTACCCTGAGTGATAAAGCTATAGCTATGGGTGTAATCAACCTACCTATCTAGTGTCCTTAAAATTTTACACTTGAAATTTTAGGATATCCCTATTGAAAATTTTTCATTGTTGTCCTATGTGAGTTAGTTTTACTTTTTGAATCAATATTTTGAATAAAACCTTTAGATTTTAGTAGTTGTTATGTTTGATTGCTTACTTTCCCCAGTTGTTCCTAGTCACTCTAGAGGATTGAAAATAATTACTTAAAGCCATCACTAAAAATCTATTTACTCATCTCTTTTAGAATATCAAAGAAGCTAAAGTGATTTAACTCATTCATAATGCAAATTGGGTTCTCTAAACTACATTACTTATTGAAAAGAAGTAAAGTTATCCTGCAAACCCAAACTACTCTTCCTAGTTCAAACTAGAGTTATTAAGTAACTTTACTACATTTTTTATGCCAAGAAAATTAGTCTTACAAACCCGATAAGCATTGCTTAGACATACCTAGGTTTTTTCCACAACTTTACTTGTATTAAATTATAAGCAAAAGCAATGCGGGTTCACAAACCCAAGCTACTCATTGACCTAGACCAATTTGGGTTTGTGAGGGTGCGCTACTCAAAAGGCTAAAGCAAATATAGTAATTTGAAAAAACTAATATAAAAGGGGTCAAGGGCTTACATGGCTTCCCATATGTGTCATTAATACATTATATATATGTGAGGGTGCTCTAAAGGATGAAATCACACGGCTTGGGGTTCGCAGGTGTAATTACTTAGTTGAATAACTTAACTTCTAGGTGCAAATGAGGTGGAATTTCCCATATATATATATATATGTATATATATATATATATATATATATGTATATATATATGTATATATATATATGTATATATATATGTATATATATATATGTATATATATATGTATATATATATGTATATATATATATGTATATATATATATATGTATATATATATATGTATATATATATATATGTATATATATATATATGTATATATATATGTATATGTATATATATATATGTATATATATATACATATATATATACATATATATATGTATATATATATATATATATATATATATATATATATATGTATGTATATATATATATATGTATATATATATGTATATATATATATGTATATATATACACACATACATATATATATATACACACACACATATACATACATATATATACACACACACACATACATATATTAGGGAAATTCCACCTCATTTCCACCTAGAAGTGAAGTTATTCAACCAAGTAATTGCACCTACAAACCCCAAGACATGTGATTTCATCCTTTAGAGCATCTTCAATCATTTTCTCTTCAACCCATTTGTGCTACATGAAAATTAATTTTACTCAATTCAATTATAAAAACTAATAAATGTTACATGTCATGATCCTTTTCATGCCATAGAGGAGAATTTTGAGGAGGATGCCACTCAACAAACTTCAATTTTTTATATGGCACGTAGGAATTGGAGAAGTTAAATCCTATTTATCTTTAACATTAGTTTTTTGTATAAATATAAGTGTAAGACTGCATACTTGGAGATGATAATTTTTGAAAATCACGCAAATGTAACCATTGTACAATAATTTTAAAAAATCTAAAACTTTATATTTAAGATAATCAGATTATTTTGTATGAATGTTACTAAAAGTGAATAAGAAGGAAGATTATTTCCTAGAGAACTTTGTGTCTATGGGAATCATTATATGTGTTCCATGAGGATAAAATGGTAAACTTTGTGTTATCTATTTATCTAAATTAAATTCATTACTTTATTGATCATTTGGTAAAAAATTTACCACAATTAAATGTTTATCTATTTACATGAACACAGTAAACTCTGTAAACTATTTATTGTGAAGTGCATTTCTTATATTTTTCTTCTTTTTCAAGAATTCTAGTCTTTTCTTTATCCTCAAATCTATCTAAAAACTCTACTCGCATTCCCAAAATCATTTGCTTACTTGTTGCAAAATCCTTTTGTTATGGCTCATGAATTAAGTGATTAAATTAATACCCCCAATTAGAATAACTTGAGCAACTTTGTGAGTAACTATAAGTTGTAAGTAATTAAAATATATAAACATAAAAATATGGGAGATTCACCATTAAATGAATGGGATTTAATCCCATGACTACCTAGGTAATTTTGACTACATGAAAAATATCTAGCTAATATTTTTTGGTAATTTCACTAGTGAACTACGAGTTTAACTCCCATAATAAATTTTAGATTGTGCAAACCAGTTGAGATAGGCATAGTGTTACACTAAGTTCTCACAAATTTCATAATTTTCAAACTTCTTTAACTAATGATTAAAAGTGTTTCATGATAAGAATAACATGGTGGTCTATTTTTTAGTGCTTTGTTGAGTTTAACTTCTCTTTCTTTTTATTGGGTGTGTCCCTTTTAGTTAGCATGATACATGTTTGTCAATCACCAGTTCTCCACCTAGTTTACTCCCCAATTCACTTTTTCAAGTTTGTTGCATGTTAAGTAAACCACTGCCTAAGTCTTCTCTATAAACATAATTGCTAAGAATAATCTTCAAAATAATTCCTACATTCTAAACTATCAAATCAAACCTTTACAAGAGTAAGGGGAGCTCAAGGTCAAATAAATAATTTTTTTGAATTTTAAAAGTGGTTCAATTTTAGTTTTCCTATTCAATTAAGAACATGAAGATCCAGTCTCTCACCTGTGAGATAGTCACCAACTACTTAAAATTAGTTACAACATAATTCTTTGGGAATAATTCAACTTGTAAATCCATAGTTTCTCATCCTTAGAATAATGGTGTTACCACTTCTTATCACATGGGGGATAGCCATTGGACCTTTAAATTTGAATCCTCCTTTGCATGACCTACCAAAAGGATCAAGGAATAATTTTCCTAAATTTACTGGTGATGGTAAACAAAATCCAAATGAGCACTTGGTTGCCTTCTTCATGGCATGTGGAGTAATTAGTGTTGAACATGAAGATATTTCCATTAGACTCTTTATTGATAATATACATGACTTAGTTGTAGAATGGTTCTCCATTTATCTCTAGTAATAGTAACCAATTGGGCTACTATGCATGAGTAACTCAATAAAATATTTAAAGATACTAAAGATGCACATATGATGCTTACTCAACTAGCTCAACTCAAGAAGGAACCTCATGAACACATGCATGATTTTATTACCAAGTTTAATAAATTGCTCTATAAATATTTTCAAGCTACACTACCTACTATAAATAATCAAAAGTGTTTCTTCATCAATGCTCAGCTACCAAAAGTTAGTTATCAGTTATGAAGAGAATGACTAGCTGATTTAGTAGTAGCTCAAAATATTACTATGAAGGTTGAAGATTATTAGATAATGGTTGGTAAAATAAAAAAATAGTTTATAAAGGAGACTCTTCTTCTTCAAACACATCACAAACTAGTTACAAATACTAGCTAATGACTTACTTCAAGTCAAAAGACAAATAGATCAAGGTGCTCATGGAGGTGTTACCCATGCTAGAAATGTACTTGCATGTAATTTTAATCATCATAATAGGAATCATATTGATGATCCTCAAAAAAGGTTGGAAATTGAATATTCTCCCATAAATCATGTTGAGATGAGTGAGGAAGACCAGTTGACTGATGATACTCATCAAAGTCTTGGTGATGAAGATGACTTTGTCGATCCTACTAGAAACTCCAACATTGGTTACCTAGAATAACAATCTAAAATTGACTATGAAGACTCATTTAAAGAAGATCATAGTCATTCATTTATATTTTTTACAAGGTCACAATCTCAAAAAGATGGTGAGAAATCTACCCAAAGAAGAAGATAAGGAGAAGGGAGATTATAGAACAGAGGTAAGTATTCTTGAGAGAGGTAGTCCTCTACCTTCTTCTTTTTCTCCTAAAGATAAGTATAGAGCTTCTTCCTCTCAGACTCATAAACTAGAAACTCATGCTACTAAATCTAATCATATTCTATATGCTTCCATTCCCTCTTTTGACATAATTAACCATATAAAGAAAACCAAAATTCAGATGTCAAAGGATGAGTACTTGAGATCCTATCCAAATCAATTGAATAGATTGGTCAAATATGTTCAAATCAAAGGGTCAAATAATTTAGTCAATACATCTAAAGGTATTTTTCCTATTCCTAAATAGTTTCCTTCCTAGAATAATGTTGTTTTTATTTCATCCATAACCACTTCTACATCCAAAAGGATAGAACCATTTTATGTCTCCCTCTTGATTAATAGATTTAAATTAAGCAATTGCATTTTAGAATCTAGAGCTTCAGATAATGTAATGCTAGCTAAGGTAGTTTATGTTCTTGGTCTTAACTTAACTAAGACAATAGGTAGGTGTTACTCAATAGAGAGGCAAGTTCCCCTAATTGGATAGATCAAAGATACTTAAGCAGTCTTAGTAGACTTTCCAAATAAAAGATTAAAAATGAAAAGTCTATTAGTAGACATTCTTATTTCTTGTGTAATATTGATAAGTAGGAACTTCTGAAAGAATCTAGGTAGAGAATTAAAAATGGATTGGTCATGTGCTCACATTCTGATCAAAGGAGTGAATCAAAAGTTGGAACCTAAAAAGAAATCAAAATACATGGTTTCCAAATTTGATGATCCAAGGTCACACATTATTTGTGAGTCTAATCATGGAGTTTACTATCTTGAAATGGGCAACGAGATTCAAGAACAAGAGAAAGAATAATAAAAAGACAAGATATGGATGTTAGAGTTTGATGGTAGTTGTAGCTTTCTTGGTTTAGGTGCAGGGGTAGTATTGATATCCTTTGATGGATAAATATTTCCCTATTCTTATAAACTCATGTTTGAGGACACTAAAAATATAAATAAATATAAAGCACTCTTGCTAGGACTTGAACAAGTGAAAGAAAAAGGAGTTAGGCTCCTTAAAGCAAAAGCTGATGTCAAATTGATAGTAAAACAAATTAGAGGTTAGTATCAAGTGAAGGAATACAAGCTAAAGCACTACCATGACTGAGTTCTAAGTGCCATGCTTTAATTTTTTTGCTTTCTCAATCAGCTCAATTCCTTGAGATCATAACTCTAGATCTGATTCACTCATTGTTACTACATCTCTATTCATGATAGAATAGTAGCCAACACTTTTCAAAGAAGGTAACTACAAATTAGATATGGTCTACCATCCAAAGGTCTCAAAAAATGTGAAATAGTGGAATTTTTTTAATAATGATAAGCAAATAGCTACATTTCTTAAGTAGCAAGATAATTTTGAAGGATTGTACTTTGAAAGAAGTAGCTCACATCCACATGAAACAATAATAGGTATTACTAATCCTGAACTTAATCATAGTTAGGATATAATTCAACTGAAAGGAAATAAAACTCCTAAGGGCTTAGTCTCCTTATAATAAATATTTTAAAAAAATGATAAGTTTATAAATAAAAAGAAAGATTATGGTGATACTTCTTCTCTAGAAGTAGAACAGATTAATTTGGGCAGTGAAAAAGAGCCTAAGATGGTTAAAATTGGTAAGTGTTTTTCTCAAAAAGAAAAGGAAGCATTCATCAAGCTTCTCACAAATTACATTGATGTGCTTGTTTGGTCCTACAAAGACCTCAAATCCTTTTAGCTAGATGAAGTGCAACACTACATTCCACTCTAACCAGAGCTGAAGCCCTTCAAGTAGAAGTTGCGTCACCATAATCCAACCATATCAAGTACTATATATGTTGAAATTCAAAATATTCTTGATGAAAAGATAATCTACCTAGTCCACCATTCATAATGGTTAGCAAATATTATTCTAGTAAGAAATAAAAATGGGTAAATATGTTTATGTGTTGATTTTTATAATCTAAACCAAGACTCTCTAAAAGACAATTATCCCCTACCCATTATGGATCATACTTTGTAAGTAGTTACAAATTCCAAGATGTTATCCATGTTAAATGTATTTTTTTGATATAATAAAATAAAATTAGCTTAGGAAGATCAATACAAAACTACTTTTACAACACCATGGGAAATATTTGCTTATCAGAAGATGCCTTTTGGACTAATTAATGTTGGAGTGACCTTTCAGTAAGCTATGGACCTAGTTTTTTCTCATTTGAAGAAAAAAATTATTGTGGTATACTTAGATGACTTGATAGTATTTTCTAAGCAAAGAGGTTATCACTTGGATGATCATGAATAAGTTTTTATCCAATGTAGAACACATGGGATTTCCTTAAATCTAAAGAAATAAATATTTACTATAACTGAAAGAAAAATCCTTGGTCACATAGTTTAAAAAGAAGGGACCAAAATTGATCTAGAGTGAGTCAAAGCTATTTAGAGTTTCCCCATGCCCATGTCCAAGAAAGGTGTGTACTCATTATTTGGTAAGGTAAATTTCCTTAGAAGATTTATTCCTAATTTTACTAAGTTGACTCACCACATCTCTGATATAATAAAAAATAAGCAAGACTTCAAATGGAATGTTGAAGGCAAGTTGGCATTTGAAAGAATTAAGGTAGCAATAGTTAAATCTCCAATGTTGGTTTCCCTAGACTTTAGTAAAGAATTCATTATTTATTGTTATTCCTCTAAGAATACCATGTCATCTATACTATTGTATAAGAATGATGAAGGAATTGAATCCTTGATTGTTTTTATGAGCCAGCCATTGAATATCTCTAAACTAAAGTACTCATAGATGGAGAAACATGCTTTTAATGTAGTTAAAGTGTGTAAAATTTTTAGGTACTAAATTTTGTCCTCAAATACTAAATTTTATGTCCCTAATATTTTAGTTAAGCTAATCCTATCACAACAAGAACTAGGATTATTGAGAGGCACTTGGGTAGCTAAGGTACAAGAGTTTGATCTTGATATCAAACCCATAAGACTAGTGAGAGGAAGAGGTTTATGCTAGTTGATGATGGAAAGAAAAATTGATGACATAGATATAGTAACATCTTCTTACCAAGTTGAAGAAGATGAAGAATTACCCATGGTGTTTTTTGTTGATCTAGTTGATGAATGATATAGCAAGATTACCTACTTCTTGACTTATGGAGTGTACCCATTGGATTTGACACATAATGAAAAACATACCATCAAGATAAAATCAAAGGATTATGTTCTTTGGGATAATGTCTTGTATAAAACAGGAATTGATGGTGTATTTCTCCACTATGTGGACAAAGAGCAACAAACAAGACTGCTAGAGTAGTTTCATGATAAAGCATGTGGAGGTCACTTATCAACAAGAGTCACAGCACACAAGATCTTATGAGCAAGGTATTTTTGGCCTACTCTCTTTCAAGATGCATCATATTAGGTTGCTAAATGTTAGGCATGTTAGCATTTTTTAGGACAACTCAAGTTACTAGTTTTGCCTCTAAAACTAGTTGTTATTGATAAACCTTTCTGACAATGGGGCATGGAATTTATTAGTATGTTGAATCCCTCCTCAAGCACCGTGAATTGTTATGTCTTGACTGCTACTGACTATTTTATCAAGTGGGTTGAAGTTATTCCTATTAACCATGCCACTTCTGAAGTTATATGTGACTTCATCAAAGAGAATATTGTTGTAAGGTTTGACTTCCCTCATAAAATTTTCATAGACAACATAGGCAATTTTTATTCTATAGAATTGATTGAGTTTTGTTACTCATATAGTATAGGCTTGGTTCATGCTTCAAATCACTATCCTCAAGGAAATGGTCAAGTTGAATCAAGTAACAAAAATTTGATGACCATCATCTAGAAGCCAGTGGACAATAACTAATGAACCTGGCATAAGAAGTTGTTTGATGCACTCTAGGCTGACAGGATTACTCTAAAAAAATCAATAGGCATGTCACCTTTCTTGTTTTTATATGGAATAAATTCTAAGATACCAATAACCATTGAGTTGCCTACCTTAAAATTATCTAAGGCCATTAAATATGTCACTTATCAAGACTCACTAGATAAAAGAATTATGTTTCTCACTAAATTACAAGAAGTATGTGTTCAAGTTACTAACCAGCTAGTTGATCATCAAATGAGAGTAAAGAATATCTTTGATAAAAATTCTTGAGATAGGTAGTTTGAAGTTGGTGATTTAGTTATCCTATGGGATAAGCGAAATGAATAGAAAGGGAAGCATGGAAAGTTTGATTCTCTATGGAAAGAACCTTTCATAATAAAGAGAATTATTGGAAAAGATAGCTTCATCCTAGCTTATTAGGATGGGATTGCACTACCACTACCATTCAATGGGTACCACTTGAATCTCTATAATAATTGAGAAATAGGGTAACACATGTATGTATATAAATAAAATTTTCAATTTATCTTTTGGTTTTTTTTGCTTTTATGTTATTTGTCTGTCTTTTAGTTTTTTTTTGTGATTGCATTTTTGCAAGGACCCCATACATAATAGATAAGGTGGGAAACTAGAGATGTTGGGATCTCACCCTTGTTTCCTTCTTTATGATAGAAACAAATATGTTCCTAGTTAGAGCCAACTGGTGTCCCCAAAATTTTTGGCTACCTATAACAAAAAAATTGCATTTTTGTCCTATGTGAGTTAGTTGTAATTATTGAATCAGTCCTTTGAATAAAACATTTAACTTTTAGTAGTGTTGTGTCTAATCACTTTTTTTCCCTAGTTTCTCCTAATCACTCTAGAGGATTGAAAAAAATTACTTAAATCCATCACTAAAAATCCATTTACTCATCTCTTTTAGCATATCAAAGAATCTAAAGTGCTTTAACTCATTCATAATGCAAATAGAGTTCTCTAAACTACTTTAATTATTAAAAATAAGTAAATTTGTCCCACAAACCCAAACTACTCTTCCTAGTTCAAATCAGAGTTATTAAAATTACTACATTTTTTATGCCAAGCAAGGTAGTCTTACAAACTCGATAAGCATTGCCTAGACATACATGGTTTTTCACCACAACTTTACTTGCATAAAATCACAATCAAAAGCAATTTAGTTTCACATACCTGAGCTACTCATTGACCTAGACTTATTCAAGTTTACGAGGGTGCTCTACTCAAAATGATAAATTAAGTAAAGTAATTCAAAAAACCTAATCTAAAAGGGGTCAAGGGTTTATGTGGTTTCCCAAACATGTCATTAATACATTTATATATATGTATATGTATATGTATATGTATATTTATATATATATATATATACAAACACACATATACATATACATATACACATACACATATGCATATACATACATACATATATATATCAGGGAAATTTCACCTGGCAGCTAAGTTATTCAACCAAGTAACTACATCTACAAACCCTAAGCCATGTGATTTCATCCTCTGGAGCATCTTCAATCATTTTATCTTTGACCCATTTATGCTTGAATTGGATTAGTTAGCAAGTATTTAAAATAACTTGTCAATATCTTTATAATTAGCAAGAGCCAATGTCTGGATTAGAGGGATCAAGAAGATCATAAGAGGAAATAGTTAAATTAGAAGTTCAAACTAAATAGATTGAATAAGTCTCAGAGTTGGAGCTTGAGGAGACTCTAGAACTATGTAGGAAATATAAATCAAAATCTAAAAAATCCAAGTCATAGGAGCCCAAGATGAAGTAAGAATACAAAGGGTGCCCAATTGAATCAAGCATCATTTCCAAGCTAACTGAGATAAGTGACACAAACATGGGGCATGTGTCTATGACTAATTATTATATAGATATAAGGCCATATATAATATCCCACTCATGCATGATATTACTAGTAATGGAATTTTCCAAGCTGAAACTTTCTCAAACTCAGCTCAACTCCCTAAATTTATGTTGACATGTGCCAAGTACTATGAATCTCTTATTGGGTTGTGAGAGATGTTTCTATAAATTTAGTTGTGAGATTGGATGTTCAATATCTGAACTACTATATAAAGATCCCAACATCACAAAAATTAATTAATATGATAATGGAAAAATCCAATAAGCAATGGGAAACTAAGACATTAGGATTTATTAAGATAATGAATACATATTACTTGAATAATGTGAATCAAGCCTAAATATTCCCAAAGAAAATAGTAAGATCAAACTTAATTCAAGAAGTAGATGACATAATATAGTTTCTATGTATAATTAATGGAGATAATAATGCGAAATGTTTCTCACCTTGGATGTATGTTTATATCAGAACTATTGATGTCATTAGGAGCTCAGCCAAGATTGAGTGGGTAAGAATGATAAGTGATAATATGTATCAATATTTTAGGAACTTATTAAAAAAATTTGACTTCAAAATGACCTCATACCTTATGTATGTAGTAGCTTCAAATGGAGCCTTTTCAATACTAAGGATAAAAGGCACATTGTCATCTATGCCAATATATGAATTTTACCCTCAACTAGTTCTTTTAGAATACTTCAAAAATTAATTGTAGTAAATTATGGGTTTTTTTATGAACTTATTTCAAATCGAATATAGTTCTAAAGCATAGAAGAGTATCAGATGAAGCATGGGACATAGTTTCACAATATGGTTACATTTTCATTCAATTCCTTGACTCACATACATCATAGTGGGAGTAACACCTATCAAATTGCCCAAATACCCAAGTGACAAATAGATTATCATGGAAATATGTAGACAACTATTTGAACTACATAACTTGTAGTCAAAATCTCACCATGTAGCCATTAAATTTCCCAATGTCATTAGTCATTACCATTGTCCAAGAATTTATAAGGCTAGAAATGTATATAAAGATATGTATCATCATTACATCTAAGAACATTTTGATTCCAAGATCAACTATGATTTTAGAGGGGTTGCATAAAATATATTTTCATTAGAATACATGCATATCTTAGCACTTGAGGGTTTTTGGACTGATTGTAGAGATGATTTTGATGTGAGGAGAAGGGACAACAGTAGATTATCTATTGAGAAAATCCATGATTTTGACTTAGCAACAATTCTCAAAGATATGGGAGATGATGGGGTTGTTGCAAGTGATGTTTTTCATATAGTAAGAGGGGATAGTGCCCCACTTCCAATAATCATTTTTGGCAAAGATCATGATAAGACTATTTTTTATAGTGTTTCAAATGTTTTGGCAATGACTTCTACTTGGCTCCTAAACAAAGGCTACTGCATGAAAGAATTGATGAAAGAAACCACCCATGTAGGGAAAAAGAGAAAATAAATAGTATAAGGAGAGAGTATCTAAGGACCTACAAAGAAGATAAAGTTTTAAAATAATAATTATGTTATATATTCAAAGTTGAAAGACAAAGAACCTATTCAGCCAACTCTTTTTACTCCATTAGTTTCTTCTATTGGTATGGATATTCCTACTGTCTCCACCACCCCTTTCATTCTAACTCCCACTGCACCCACCATAGATCTATTAGTACTAATTCCTCCTCTTAAGTTTTATATCACCAAATTTCCTAAAGAGTCCATTCAAAAAGACACTAGTGCTCCCCCTCCTCCTCTTCCTCCATCATCTCCATCAGTCTCACCACCACCACTTCCTTCAGTAGAACAACCCATCCTTCAGAGGGAATCTACAAAAATGAATTTTGAGGAAGAGACTTCATCTTAGAAACAACAACAAGAAATTTTGGAAAAAATAGTTGAACTTGAGAAGGAATATGTTGAGGAAGTGGTAGAGAAAGGAGAGGAAGTTAAACCACAAAGAGAAGTAGTTGAGGTAGTAGAAGAGGGAGAGGCTGAGAAGGATAAAGAACTTGAAATAGTAATAGGGGAAATTATAGATAGACTTAATGAGAAGGAGGTAGATACTAAGGAAAAAGAAGATATTGATAAGGTGGCACAAATAGAAAATCAAGTTAAAGAACAAGTAGAGAAAGAGATTCAGAAAGAAATTCATGCACAAGAAGCTCCTTCTCAGGAGCTAGTAACTAAGGATAATCAATAGAAAATGGTAGTCCATACAAATGTTTCCACTTCTATAGACTTCTCATCTTGGTTAGATATGTAAACTACTCTATAAGTTAAAGAAGTGATCAATATTGAGGAGATGGACTTACAACTATTGAGAAACCTAGATAAGAAAGGTAAAAAGGCCCAAACCAACTAAGGTAACTTCAAAATTGTTGATTGAATCTTTAAGAAAAAAGTTTATAGAAGTGTTAACTCATCCACAAGGGATGAGTAAAAGTGAATTTATAGAAAAGGATTTAACAATTACTAAAGAATCTTTGGGAGAAGTTACTACTAAGGGTTTGAAACAAGACATCCAAACCCTAATAAATGCTCTTTTCAAAAATCTTGATGAATAAAAGGCTGCTAAGGCTAAATTGAAGGATAAAAATTCACAACTATGTGAAATAATATCTAAGGTTATAAGATATGTTCCATAGTAGTCTAATATTTTAGGGGAATTAATTGAGCAGCAGGTGATCACTGAAGTAGAAGAAACTATGGATAAAGAAAAAAATTTTGATGATTAAATTAAAAAGATACATCAAAATGTTTAGAATCTCTTCCTTAAAGTTTTAGCAATTCATACTAACATTTTAAACAAGTTGGCTAAATTGAAGACAACAATAAAAGAAATTAAGAATGAAAATGGGATTTTTGGATTGCAGTTGGATAGTCTACCAAAAAAAAGTATGTTGAATGAGAAAATACTAATTGAGGAAAAGATTTCTCAAGAAGGCTTTGTGAAGAAAATAAAACAGGATGAATATCTCTTGGCTTTTAGAATACATGTTTTGGAAGCAATGTGTAAAGAGATGAAGGCTTTGAAAGAAGAAGTTAGTGATGAAAAAGTGAATTTAGAAGATTGTCTTTTTAGCCTTACTAATATTTGGTCTGACAATGTTCCAAGAACATTTGAGTAGTTATATGAGTAGTTTAAATAGTTGGTAGACAAGGTTACTACTCCATTTATAGCCAAATCTATTAAGAAATTGATGAAATATCAATAGCAAATAAATATATTGTAGCCAAAAATTAACAAAATAAGAGCTTACATTAGAAAGGTAGAAAGGTAAATGTTGAAATATGGGATAGAGAGACAAGCATCGGTGAAGCCCGATGATGAAGAAATTAATTTGATAATGTCTCATCACATAAAGTATAAAGAGAAATGTAGATCAGAAGTTCATAAAGTGTATTAGTTGTTGTTTCCCTTCTTTCTAACATTCTTTTCTTTCTTATTATTATTTTTTCACATCCTATTCATTCTTTTATAAAGTAACTATTTTACTTGTTGAAGTATATTACTATGTAAAACTTAAGTAATTTGGCTAAATGTTGTTACTTGCAGTTATCTTGTAAAAGTGAATTACTTGAAAAAACTTTGCACTACATAAAAAGTAATCATACTCAATCCAAATAGCAAAACTAAGAAATGTTACATGTCATGAGCCTTTACATGCCATGGAGGAGAATTTTGAGGAGGATGCCACTCAATAGCCTTTAGTTTTTTACGTAGCACATGGTAATTAGAGAAGTTAACTCCTATTTATCTTTCACATTGGTCTTTTGTATAAATATAAGTGCAAGCATGCATGCCTAGGGATGATAATTTTTAGAAAGCAAGTGAATGTAACCATTGTACAAGAAGTTTAAGAAATATAAAACTTTGTATTTAAGATAATCAAATTATTTTTTATGAATGTTACTAAAAGTGAATAAGAAGTAAGATTTTTTTCTAGAGAACTTTGTGTCTATGAGAATCATTATGTGTATTCTATGAAGATAAAATGGTAAACTCTACATTATCTATTTATCTAAATTGAATTCATTACTTTCTTGATCATTTGCTAAAAAAGTTACCACAATTATATGTTTATCTATTAGCATGAACATAGTAAAATTTGTAAACTATTTATTGTGAAGTGTATTTCTTATATTTCTCTTCTTTCTCAAGCATTTTAGTCTTTTCTTTATCCTCAAATCTATCTAAAAAACTCTACTCATGTTCCAAGAATTAGTTGTTACTTGTTGTAAAATCCTTTTGTTATGGCTCATTAATGAAGTGATTAAAGTAACAACCCTAATTAGAATAACTCGAGCAACTTTGTGAATAATTTTAAGTTGTACATAATTAAAATAGATAGACATAAAAACATGGGAGCTTCACCATTAAATGAAGGGGATTTAATCCCATGATTGCCTAGGTAATTTTGACTATATGTAAAATATCTAGCCAACACTATCTTCATAAACTTGGGTGATAGTATGTACCGTATTATCTAATATAGGCATAGAGTTGGTAGTAGGTGTAGGATAAGAGATAGGTGAAGAAAGTTTGAAGGGAGGAGGAATAGATATTACCACTAGTGTTTTCTTATGTCTAGTAGTGATAAGGATATACTCAATAGTAGCTAAAGATTTATATACATCTAGGTAGAAACCATGTATGTGGGATGAAATGCATATAATTAGATATATAAGTTGTATATCAATATGATTATAAAGAACATTCCACATGATAGATAGTAAACAAGGGATAGAGAGAATGGAACATTGCACTAATACATAAAAATCTTTAACTTGTAACATGACATTTCTAACATGTTTAGTAAGATAGAGTTGAAAATTATTCACATGTGTGAGAGAGAGAGAGAGATTATGTAAAATAAATAATGAAACCTTGTATTAAATAAAAGTAAACATTGCTTTAAAGGAAAGGGATCTTAACGTGTTTAGCAATAAATTTCTTAATATCATCCCATATTATAAAAAGTAAGCATGAAAGGGAAAGAATGAAGCTTTGCATTAACATATAGTAAACTTCATCATTCATATACATGATAGGACTGAGTATGGACTCCGTATTGTTTGCAAGAAATGTTTTGAAATAAGTGAGATACATTTTTTATTTTATATGAAATCTGATTTAATTAAAATAATAAATTGGAATATGTATAAAAAGGATATGAAGCTCACTAACATGTAAGGTGATACCTCAAAAGCATAGGGACCTAGTATCTTCTACTAGGGTTTAAAAGAAATGATTTTTAAAATTACTATGGTGAATTTTAAAAATTAAATGTGAAATTCTAATTTATATATGAAGGAGAAAAAATCAAAAGAATATTGTTAAAATCAGAAAGGAATTTTCCTTAGGGTATTTAGGGTTTTGGTGCACAAACAAAGTAAGTCAAGTTAACCAAATATTTTAACTTATTTGGTAATAATGGAGTTTTATTCCTATTTTAGTTAAGGTTATAGATTAATAAATCAATACAAAATATAGAAATAAATACATCCCTAATTTGTACAATTGTTTCACTTTTTCACCTTTCTAAAAATAGTAATAAATAAGAAGAAATATAACTTGACTAGAAATTAGAATGAGATGGTTGATACAAAGGTTAAAAATGATTGTGCAGGATTGGGAAGGTGTCATAAACTTGATCTAGATTTTGTTGGGAAAAAAGATAAGAGTACTAAAAAGTGGATGCTTTAGTGTCTAGTGTTATTTTCCATTCCCATCACTATTGTCCAAACTAATCATAGAGGCCTAAAACTTTCTAGGTAGTTGTGTTTTGCCTATGTGAGCATGCTTATGAAAAATTGAGTGTTGGTTATCGATGAAACTCAATGTGGATCTGATTTTGTCTTCAAACCCGAACCCTCCATCATACTTGATAAAATGATATTTGTGTCACTTAAGAAAGAGGGGGTTAATGTGAAAGATGCACTAAATGTGCAATCCACACCCCTTATGTGGGCATGTTGCCTACATACCAATACTCTAAAGAGGGATCAAGCCATATATAGTTTTATGACCTAGTGTGCTTTGTGAAATAGTGTGATACAGATGTAAATGCTAAATTGATAGTGTTTGAGGTGGCTAGGAACTAGTATGAGGATTTGATTAGGTTTTCAATTATGTTGGTTGACTATGTGTAATGAATAAGGAATTTTGCCTTAGTGCTTTATTTGTATTCTTTATTACTTTGTAAGTTTGGTCGCCTCCCTTGTAAATGATCTTTGAGTGGGCTTTTATAGTGAAGAATTGGTCATGGGTCAGATGTATTCATGCTAGGCTAACCTAATTAAGGGTAAGGATTGGATGAAAATGACCATTGGGGATCAAAGTGTAAATGGATAAGACCACCAAAAAAGGTACACTTCTCTGTGGGGTGTTATATTCCAAATGGGGCACTCCTATCTTATAGGCTTGGGACCTGGGGGAATAGGATTGACATAGGGAATACTATCTAGATGAGGTGGAATGACTATTTAGAAGGTTTTGGATGACTAGAAATGAGCAAAAAGGTGTTTATAAGGGTTTCAAGAGCATGTAAAAAGCAAATATATATGGGGTGTCAAAATACACACTCAAACTACCAATTTAGACATTTTATATGACTACAGGATGTAGAAACAAAAATGATGTTTCTCAATTGATTAGTGGAGAGAAGTTACTATCAAATGATGTTGGTTCATTCACATTACATTAGGAGCATATGGACTAGCAGACTTTGATTCATTTATTAGGGCTTGAATTTATGGACCATATCCATGCAATTATGAATAAAATGGTTAAACTATAGAAGAGCTTAGCCTTTCTAGTGGCTAGGTTTGGGATCAGGCTTCCATTAGACTATATTTTCACACATATTATGTGCTATGATGATTAGGGAGAAAGGGATCATGTCGATGTGAAATGAGTTGAGGATGGGCATGAATAAAAATTGGTATCAAAGGTTGGGTGTGAAACTAAGGTTAACCTTCCACTAGATGCAGAGGTAATTATGTTGGAATAATTTAGGGTCTATTTGATGGGTTTTTAGATCCTAGTTTGTGTATGGGGGCAAGATGTTAGTGCCCTATTCTTTATTTTTGTAACCAAATTGGGCATATATTAAAGTTTATGTAATAAAAAAAACCTTTATTTTATATATTATGATTTTTTTGGCTTTTGTGGTGGTGTTTTGGTGGTTTTTTCTTTAGGTGATCCCCACCAAGTGTGTAGTATCTTGCTAACCATATTGGTGGGTCTAAATCATGCCCTATTTCATGGGATGTTTTTCCTATAGGTTTGAATCCTTAGGTTGTTATTCATTTTAATTTTTTTTGTAGGGGAATACCCTAGTTACCACATCAAAAAATTAATATTCCTAGGTATGATGCTTGCATAGGAAAAAGAGATGCATTCATGTATGAAACCATGTTTTTTTATTTTTTTATTGTATATTTATAATAAAATATAAATTAGCATAAGGAAACACATGGATGTAAATAAAATGGAGTAAGGAGTGGAAACTATAAGAGTGAGATGAAGAGGATTATAAACATATATAGGTTTTCATCATAACTTAATGAATGCTATGATGAAATATCTTGATAAGGATGTTTTCATCACTGAGAAGACTAATTAAATTTATAAGAATGGGATAAAAAATAAAGTGGTCTAGACTAATGAAACATAAAAAATACATTAAATAAGTATATTAGAATAATGTCAATGATAATAAAATGCAAGTGTCATGTAAAACATAAAAAAATAGAAGAATGTAATGAAGTTATATAAATGGCCCAAATCAAAGTCATGGATTGATCCAAAACTTAGGAGATTTGGTTTAAATATAATTTAAGAAACAATAATAACACAATTGTAATAATGTTATCTCTGAGAAATGTTTTATTGATCAAATTTGCAAATCCAAACATATGCCTATCTCTGAGAAGAAATGTTTCATTGACTTTTCAGGCTACATCTATTTTTATATATACTTTTAAGGTAAGAGGAGGATGTGGAAGGTCACCAATATCGAGGGGGATGAAGTGGTTTGACTTTCATGATTTATAACATTACAAAATTAAAGAAATTACTATTTTTAGAAAATTACTATTTTTAGACTACACTATTAAAATTTAAATTTAGGACACTTCCATTGGTATTTTATGGGTTAAAAACAATTGATCATATATAATACCATCTCATCATGTTCTCCTTGTTCTTAAATTTCCAACGGTTCAAACGGGGAGTCAAATGGAGCTATGGTACAAAAGTTATGGCTCCCAGAAGTTCTGCCACCAATTGGGGTAGAACCATCACCTAAATCATCGCCTAAAATGTTTCTCAGATCATTCCTCCCTCCTTAAAAATCAATGGTCCCCATTTCATCAATATTTTTCATCAAGTTTGGCATTTGTGTTTTGATTTGATTCTTGATGCATACTTGGAATGGACTGTGCTTTGTGGAGCTATGTTTTATGGAGCTGTACAGGGCCTAATTATTCACCATTTCTATCTGACCATCAATCTATTAATGGAAGGCCATGAAATTCCTCATATTGGTATCTATTTTATTCCATTTTTGTGTTTTTTATGTAGTCAAGGCTACAACATTGGCTCTTTTATATTTTTGTGGCTTGACCACCATGAGAATGAATTTCTTAGCACTAATCAAGGAAACAAATGTAGAAGGTGGTACCTCTAGTACCCTATAACACCATGTTCCAAGAGTTATGGTGATCCTTTAAGTTCTTGATTCATAGATTCTATGTCGATCATACATGAATGGCTAACCAAGGAGTACATCATAAACATCTAGATTGACCACATCACACAAGACCTCATCTTGGAAAGGTTTTATTGTATATAAGAGAAGACATTGGTGGGTGACACAGAGGTTTATCCTTGGATTCAACCATCCAATACTATATGGATTTTTTTAAGGCTTCATAAATATATTTATGCTTTTCATAACATTAGTAGAGATTAAATTCTATTGACTCCCACTATCAAGAATGAAATATAGAGGCTTACCTTTCACCCATAACTTAGAGTGAAATAACCTTTCCTTTTAATTTAGCCTCTCCTCATGGGTCTATGATGAAGAAATGATGGCATTAGGCTCAGCATCTCTAAGATATTCTTCATCCTCTTTGACTATAGGGTGTGTATGAGGTAGAGCAGTTGATGTTGAGGATTATGACTAAGAAATTAGTGACTTCATGGGTTGAGATTCTTCTTTGGAGTGAGTTCTATATTTGTGGTAATCACACCATTTCCCTATCTTCCCTTCCTTTTCATTCCTATTTTGGCCTCATGTTTGAGCTTCTTTGTCACTTTTCCATTTTGAAGGCTGACTCTTTGTATTTATTCTTCCATGCTTCTACTCAATCTTCATCGTGAACTTGTACACCTCACTGAGGGTTTCCAAATTGAAGAGTTCCATTTCCCCCTATATATGCCATTATAGTCCACCATTATATTTTAGAACCTTGTATTTCTCACTTTCTTGGATGCCTAATCTTTCAGATAAAGAATGAAAAATGTTAGTGTAAACTTAAACAGACTATTCCTTTCCTTGGTGAAGTTGTTGCCAATCTATATATAGATCATCATATGATCCAATGGGGTAGTATTCTTCCTTTGTGGCTTCTACGAAATCATCCGAGGTAGGTTCCACCTCAAGGCCAATATCATTTGTATTGAATCTCTTCTTATATACTTCCCACTAATTTTTGATAGGAAATGATGTTTTTAAAAGAGCAAAAGTGATCTTCTCTTTATTGATGAATTTATTTATATAAAAATAGGATGAAAATTGATCCAACTAACTTTCTACTACATCAGCATTGATTTTTCCTTCAAATTTAGGGATACCAAAATTCACTTGAACCTTGAAGGGTGTTGGGGCACTAAAAAGATGTGGGGTTGTAGATGAGGAGATAGAATTTCCCATCAAGATTTGTTGGATAATTTAAGTGAATTATTGTAGCATCTATGCTTTCTACTATTGGAGGTCTTCATTCACAATTTCCTTTAAAAGATCAAATGTCCTTATTTTGTCTTCCATTTGAGGTCATTTGGAGTGAACAAGTGGATAGTCTACTGGTTTTATTATTTTTCACCCAAAATTCCTATAATCTAACCTCATCCTCAAGATCATACACTCTAAAGTTAAACCACTCTGATACCATTGATCCAAAACTTAGGAGCTTTGGTTGAAATATAATTCAAGAAATGAGAATAACACAATTATAATAATGTTATCTCTAAGAAGAGATGTTTTATTGATCAAATTTGTCGATCCAAACATATGCCTATCTCTGAGAAGAGATGTCTCATTGCCTTTTTGGGATACATATATTTTTATACATATTTTGAAGGTATGTGGAGGATGTGGAATGTCACCAATATTGAGGGATATGAAGTAGTTCAACTTCCATGATTTACAACATTACAAAATTTGAGAAATTATTATTTTTAGATTACACTATTAAAATTAAAATTTAGGATACTTATATTGCTATTTTAGGGGTCAAAACCATTGATCATATCTCATGACATCTCATAATTTTCTCCTCATTTTTATCTTTCCAATGGTTCAAACGGGAAGCCAAATAGAGCTATGGTGTAAAAGTTATGGCTCCTAGAAGTTCTGCCACCAATTGAGGTAGAACCATCACCTGAATTGTTACCTGAAATGTTGCTCGGATCATGGATAGTGATGTATAAAATTTAATCTTCCTATATAATTATGTGCTAAAATTATCATGATAAAATACATGCACACATGTAAGTTATGTATACCTTGTGCAAGTAAGTAAAAAACATGATATATCTAAAGGTAGTTATATATAGATTAATGTGATTTCTTAACACAATAAGTGACATCTTCATCCATAAAGAGATTTAAGTAGTATTTATAAGCATATATATCTATATTACCCCACCCCCTATCTAGATAAATTTATACCATTTAGAAAATGGGTGTGAAAAAATGTTTAATAAATTTCATAGTGTATTGTCAAATACATATGATGTGCATCATATTATCAAGATAAAGAAAAATAATATTTTGTATTTTAGTCTCTTATGAATGTTTTTTTTTATTTTTTGAAATTTTGAGAAAGGAAACAATGAGAATAAGGCACCTTTAAGGCAAAATAAATAGATTAATAAAAGTTATATACAAGACTAAGGTACATTAAATATGCATGGATGATGATCACCAAGTATTTTTTTATGTTTTATCATCTATTTTTTATTTTATAATATAGTTTAAATAATTTATAAAGTGTGTAATAGAATAAGTAATAAAAATCTATAGTATAATAATGTTTTTAAATATATGTGTTGAATCCCTTAAAGACCCATAATACATTAATCTACATGTCTAAGATCATATGAACGCTATGAAACTTCATTGAATGGTAAATGATCGTCATAAAAATATTGATATTTAATATTAGTGATAGATTGTGTGGGTTCCAAAACATTAGGATGTAATTTTGTAATGCTAACTTCAAGTGATGCTATCTTTAGAGATAGATTTTGCATTTTATTTTTCAAGTTATTTATGGCATACATTGTATTTGTTAGGTCATTCACAAAAAATATTATACTTGTGATAGGGTTTTTTAACTGTTAAATCTTAGTGTTGATGATAAAGGTAGCTTCACTACTTTACATATGCATAGGATTCAAACATGTGTTACATAGTATGGTTAATTTTTAAATACACACTATAAGAGAGTCTAACTAAGAATCTATTTTATTTTTCATCTTTTTAAATCCATGTATCATATCATATATGTGATTGGGGTTTGAAAGAATAATTCTTTTAAAATTTTAAACAATTAATCAATAAATTTGTTTTGATTCATTGTGTTACAGTAAACTAAAATAATAGGTAATAAATTCTTGAAATAACAAAAATTTATGAAGGTAATAATATTAAAAAAGTCTTGAAATGATTGATCAAATCCTAAAATCAAACCTTAGGTAGAAATATAAGTAAAAAATCAACTCTAAGTGAAATTGGGATTATGTGACCACTTAAATAGCAAGTAGGGTTTTATAAATTAGGATGCATGGAAAGAATTCAAACATGAATATCAAATCTAAAGTAAGCCATGAAAGTTTAACAAAAAAGGGTTTTATAAGAAATCCTTGGTTAAATTTTTAAAAGTGTTAGGGTTCACTATTTATGTTTACCTTAATTTTGGTTTTCAAAAAAAAAGGGAATAAAAAATTTAACTTAAGTAGATATAAACATATACGACTAAAATATATAATTTAGACCTACTTAAGGTTTTTAAACATGGAAACAAGCCCAAGTGTCCCAAGCATAAATCAAAGCAATGCAGTGAATTGACAAAGTGGTTAATAAAAGTATGCACCTTGGTTATTTTATAAATATGAGATTATATTATAACAATGTTTACTTTGTTTTACTTGTATTATGATTTGATATGAGCTCATAGTTGTACAATTTTATCCCATACATGCTCAGACACATTAAGCTTGACATGTTGATCCCATATCTATCAAGTTGATTCTACCTTTATGTCATTAGGCCTAACTGTATAGGGTTATACAATTTGATTTTTATAGTGAAAATGTCTTGTTTCTTTCTATTATTACCATACCTTCACTTCATATATTTTTATGAAATAATGTGTTGTATGATTGAATATTCACTTTGACTTAGCTTTCACACTCAAAAATAAAAATAATAATGAATTCAATAAAAGGGTCAAAGAAGTATTTTAACTATATATCCCACACACTTGGAATCAGACCTCCACATTGTTCTATGATGTGTATATGGAATATCTCATGTAAGTGTTTCAACCTCATCTTCCCTAGAAGTCAATAATACAACTATTTAATTATAATTACCCTCCTTTGGCATAATAGAATGTGTATAGAGACCAAGATGGATAAGTGTCACAAGTGTGTAGTATTGTGAACAAAAAGTTGAATTAATAAGCTTTTCTATAGGTTTATCTATTGTTGGAATGAATTTTCTATCAATTGATTATTTTAATTTTTATCTTTGACCCATTTAATGTCTTGGAAAGGACTTTTATTTATATGAATTATCTAAAATGACTCATGTGTACTAGCCAAATTTAAAATATGAAAATGTGAAGGGTTAAAGTATAAGTTAAGGGACAATGGGAATAAGTAGAAAAAAAACTAAAAGGAAAATCTCATAGGGAACTAGACTATCTAGGATGGGCCCATATAGCTATGGGATTATTAAGGAGATAATTAGGGCTTAGCTATCGAGACAAGGCTAAATAACAAGTTAAAACTAGTTAAAATGTACTAATATATACCTTTTAAATAAGTATTGGGATGCTTTTTAGGCTTATTGTACCAAATAGAGACTCATGTGAGCATGATTCCATCCTATAAATGGATCAAAATGTATAATTTTTTCAAATAAGTCAAATTGGTATTGAAACACAATAATAAATATTCTCTACCAAATTCAAGTGCCTATGATTATATTAATTTTAATCCCTCAAATGTGATGTTCCCTCTCTTTAAAGAAGCATTAAAGACCCTTAGCCAAATTATTGGATTTTTCCCATTGGCTAAGGTAAGGTAAAATTAAAAAAAATGAAACTTTGGTTCTATTTTTAAGTTATAAAAAGATACCTCTTAATATATCTTTTTTAATTATAACTTAAAATTAACTTGTGGAGAAATGGTTAATTTAACCCTTAATGAATAAAAGGGATGATATATTGTTAAATCACTCTAAATCTCCATCCAATTAGAATGCCCCTTTTGGGAAAGAATGGTATAAAATGTGGTATGATGATCATTTAAAAGGTTACCATGAATTTTGATAATTGAATTTTTGAGTGAAGCTTGCAAAAGTTTGAATTGTTGCTCTGAAGATAAAAACCTTCAAATTGGATTTAATTAAGGATATAAACCTTGATTTCCAATTTGGTAAACTTTTTTAAGAGGTTAAATTGAGTGAAATTGGCATTTAAGAGTGTTTTAAACACCATTTTTCCATCTACAAGTGTGGCAACTAGGTCTGTAGGTTGGGTGAGCTAATTGGGAGCATGTAGAAAGCTACTAAAAATTGTAATGATCCATACTTGGGAGTATAAAAACCTTATTAATGTTGAGAACAGGCCATTTAAGGCCTATTAAGATATTTTCCTGGGTGTGGAATAGCCACACAACATTTTAATATTTGTGTAATCATATCTAGCCATTAGACATTGAAAAATCAAGTTTTTAAGTTGATTCTTGTTAGTTGTATTTTTGAATAATTTTATATAATTTTGGAGTAATTTAATATTATTTTTGTGCCATAATTTGGAACCCATAGTATTCTACAATTAATTTCATATATTTATGGTTTGAATAAATTTAGAAAAAAACCATATTTAAATAGAGTTTGTTAGATAACCCCTTTGTTTATTTTTCAACCCTAAATGGGATATTACATGCATATTTAAATAGGTTTTGTTGTATAATCCCTTTATTTATTTTTTATCCCTAAATCATATATTAAAATGGTGTCAAATCCATAATCTTGGCCAGTTGTGGGGTTTGAGTGATCTACATGCCTAACAGTGATAGAGAGGTTAAGTATTATGAAAAGGAAAATAAAAAAGGGCCAAAGCAAAAAGAGGAATAGCAAATTCAATAGGAAATATTCATAGAACAAATAAGTAATTGAGATAGGGAGGATTGGGATAATTATAGGTTCAAAAAATACACTCAAAGTCAATAACATTTGATAAATATGATGGCTAATTTCATGAAAACATTGAAGGACATGAATGGAAACCAGGCATAAAATGGTGATGAAAGTAATTCAAGTACAAACAATAACTTTCCCTCAAGGACAATAGTTGGATCCTCAGAAAGGCCTTTTAGTCTAATTTCCCATGGAGAGAGGAAGCCATTCTAAAGAGAAAAGAAAAGTATTTTGTATTGGAGGACATTTTTTCCAACTACATTGAGTATAGGACTCTTCTCCCTAACATCAAGGGGGAGATGATCCTTACCAATTTCATGAAAATAAACAAGGGTAAATTTGGTCATGGGGATATTCATATACCAAAAAACACAATAGGAGATCTACATCATGTTTTGGTAAAGCTCACACTTTCCACTTTTGATGGTTCACCAAAAAGTTTAACTAGGGAATGCATATAAAAGGTTGATACATACCTCACACTTCACTTATGAGGAGGATCAAAATGAATAGGAGGAAGAGGATAATTTTGATGGCACCCTTGCCACCCTTTTGGGAGCTCCTAGATATAATATTTTTTTAGTGAGAGGGGTGTTTTAATGAAATAAGGTGATTGTGCTCATTGATAGTGGGGCCACCCATAACTTTATTAATGAGAAATTGGTAGCTAAATGTGGGCTAAAAACTAATGCATTCTAAGGCTTCATTATAACTATGGTGGATGGCTTCATTATCCCTTAAACCAAACATATTTCTACCTTGAGCATCACCTTGGGTAAACATAAAATTAAAGATTGTTTTTATGTGGTTAGAATTAGAGAGACTGATTTGGTACTTAGAGTGCATTGGTTGTACTCAATTGGGTGGAACTTAAATTTAGGGCAGCCATAAAGGAAGTGGTATTGTGTGGGTTGAGTAATATAGGACCCATGGTAGTTACCTCCAAAAGGATTTAAATGACTTTTCAAATAGGGTAGATTTCATGGGCATCCAAATTCTTTATGATCATACAAATTTCTGATTTATAATAGTAGCATCTTCATAAGGATATTCAGCCCATCCTTGATAGGCACTCAAGGGATTTTGGTAATATTCATCATGGATTACCTCTAGATATGGGTTTTGAGCACATTATGGAGTTATAACCAGGTACAAAAGTGGTAATCACCAAACCTTACCACCATCCAAGGTTCTAAAAGGATGATATTGAGAAGACAATCAAAGACCTCTTGGAGATAGGCCACATAAGGCCTAGTCTAAGCCCTTTGGCTTCTTCAATGGTACTTATGAAGAAGAATAATGGGACTATGTGAATTTATATATATTATTTCTTATTGAACAAGAATACCATCAAGAATATGTATCCCATACCTAGAATTGATGAGATCCATGGGGCAAGGTATTTTTCTAAGATTTATTTGAAAACAAGTACCTCCAAATCTATGTAAGGGAAGATGATTTTTAAAAAATAGATTTTAGGTGTCATTTTGGGAATTATGATTTTTTGGTGATTCCCTTTTATATTTAATAATGCTCCTTCCACTTTCCAATCATGTATGAATCATGTTTTCAATCAATACTTGAGTAAATTTATATTGGTATTTTTTTATGATATCCTTGTTTATAGCAAGACATGGTAGTAACACCTACAACACTTGGACATTGTGTTGGGAGTGTTAGGGCAGCAACCTCTATTGGCAAAGGCATCTAAATGTGAGGTTTGGGCCTCTAAATTTTTTTTGGTGGGGCATGTAACCAATGATAAATGGGTCTGTGTGGACCAATAAAAGATTCAAACCATCTTGGATTAGCCTCCCCCCACCACTATGTGACATTTTAGGGGATTTATTATTTTTTGTAGCTATTATAAGATGTTTGTAAAAGGTTTTTCACAAATTATTACTCCTATAATAGACCTAACAAAGAAAGCAGAATTTATATGGCTAAAAATAACCATGGGGACTTTTTAAAAACTTAAGGAGGCAATGAGTACTTACCTAGTACATGTTATTCTAGATTTCACTATACCCTTTATGGTGGAATATGGTGCTTTTGGAGAAGGAATTGGGGTTATCCTAATGCAAAAAATACACCCAATCACATTTGAAATTAGAATAAAAAGTAAGTTTAGCGAAGATTCTCAATTTATAACAAAGAGATGTTGGCCATCATGCATGCCTTGGATAAGTTCAAGAAATATTTGGTTTGTAGAAGGTTTGTGGTGAGAATGGACCAAAATAATTTGAAATACTTCCTTAATCAAATGGATCTAGGTGATAGGAAGAAAAAATGGGTAAGTAAATTGTAATCCTATGACTTTGATATTGAATATGTTAAAAGGAAAAATAATACGGTAGATGATGTTTTATCTAAGAGGCCTAGTTTGTGTTCTATGAGTGATATTATAGTGGATTGAAAATTTATAATCAAATTTAATTATGGAAAAAATGAGTTTACTATAGTTGTCATGGATGGAAAGGTGGACTAATAAAGGTATAAGGTAGTTGTTGAACTAATTTTGTACAAGAATAAGGTCTTTTCAACCCATAATTTAAGGCTGAAGTATAAAATCATGAGGGTTATACATGATGCCCCAATGGTGGGACATCCATGGTACTTCAAGACATAAAGTAGGTGAGAGAAAAATTATTCTGGAAAGGACTCCAATGATAAATTCTTCAATATGTTCTTGAATGTCTTATGTGCTAACAAAATAAAGGGGAACACATTTTTCCAACTAGACTTTTGCAACCTATACCCATTCCCACTTAAAAATGGGAAATAATTTCAATGGATTTTATCACAAGGCTACCCATGACATAAGTTAAGAATTTTATGTTGGTTTTTGTGGATGAACTCACCAAATATGCACACTTTTTTGGTCTTCCATCCAAGTGTAATGCTCCTATCATGGTTGATGTTTTTTAAGCAGGTTTTTGGGCTCCATGGGCTACCAAGGAACATGGTTGAGTATTATTATAATTATTCATACCATATTTCAATTAACATGTCCTCTTTTAAATCTTTTATGGATGTGATGCTTTATCATTTATGGATCTAATTTTATTTAATAGTATAGTGCACAGGGCTGCTAATTTGCTATAGTAGAGTCTTGAGATTTTTGAGCAACTCAAAAAAAGTCTTCAACATGCATAAAATTAGAAAAAGATATAAATAGACCAGTATCAGATTGAGAGGTCATTCAAGGTAGATGATATGGTTTTTTTAAGATTATAGCCAAATAGGCAATCTTTTTTCAAACATAGTCAGGCAGAGAAACTCAAACCTCACTTTTATGGCCCCTATAAGGTTCTAAGGAGAGTTGGAAAAGTGTCTTATGAGTTCAAATTATCAAAAAGTAGCCAGATACATAATTTTTTTCATGTTTCTTGCATCAAGAAGGAATTGGGGAATTACATCAATCCTTCCATGGATATACCACCACTTGATGATGAGGGTAAGTTGATTTTGGTTTTGGATTCCATTTTTTGAAGTTTGATAAAATAATATTAGGAACTGAAGTATTACAGAATATTTAGTTTGTTGTAAGGATTTGCCACTTGAGGATGTTACTTGGGAAGGGGTATCCATCCTTCAACATATAAGTTTGTAATTACATAAGGACAATAAATTTTCAAGAGGGTGGACTATGATCTCCCTTTCTCTTTGAAGAAACATTAGACCCTTAGCCAAATTATTAGATGTTTCCCATTAGCTAAGGGAAGGTAAAATAAAAAGGGAAACTTTGGTTCTATTTTTAAGTTATAAAAAGATACCTCTTAATATATATTTTTTAATTATAATTTAAAAGTAACTTGTGGAGAAAGGGCTAACTTAACCTTTAATGAAGAAAAGGGATGATATATTTTTAAATCACTCTAACTCTCCCTCCAAGTGGAGCACCCATTTTTGGGAAGAACTTAAGGGAAACAATGATATAAAATTTGGTATGATGATCATTTTAAAGGTTTCCATGAATATTTATAATTGAATTTCTAGGTGATGCATGTAAAAGCTTAACTTATTGATTTGAAGACCAAAAACCTTCAAATTAGATGGAATTGAGGGCATAAACCCTTGATATCCATTTTGGGCAACTTCATGTGGAGGTTTCATTAATTGAAATTGGAATCTAAGGCTTTTTTTAACGCCATTTTTCCATCTTCAGGTGTGGTGACCAGGTTTGTGGGTTGGGCAAGTTAATTGGGAGTAGGTTTTAGGGCAATGAGCTACTTAAAAGTGTAGTGATCCATCCTTGGAAATAACAATCAATTATTATGGTTGATCATAGGTATTTTAGGGCCTCTTTAGGTCTTTTCTTGGGTGTGTAATAACCACACAACATTTTGATATTTGTGTAATCATTTCCAGCCATTAGACTTTGAAAAATTAGGTTTTTGGATTGATTCTTGTTGTATTTTTGAATAATTTTCTATAATTTTAGAGAAATTGAATATTATTTTCATTCCATAATTGGGCACCTATAGTAGTGTGAAATTAATTTCATATATCTAGGGTTTGAATAAATTCATAAAAATTACATATTTAAATAGGGTTTATTGGATAACCCCTTTGCTTAGTTTTTAGTCCTAAAGGGGATATTACATGCATATTTAAATAGGGTTTGTTGGATAACCCCTTTATTTCTTTTTTAATCCTAAATGGGATATTACATCAAAAATCATAAATTATTATATTTATATAAATATTATAGTTTACAAATTTATTCATATAATGTTTTAAAAATATTACTTTATCAATGCCTTATATATATATATATATATATATATATATATATAAACATAATGTATTTAAATAATAAATATAATAATATAATGTAAATAGTAAATAAATAAAAAATAATACTAAAATATATAAGTTTGGGTTAATTCTTTTGATGGTAATTATAATTTTCAAATCTAGGTATATTGCAGATTTGAAGGAGATCCCTGATGGTTTCCCCTAGAAAAAACTTTGAATCAAAGATCTGATCTAAAATATTATTTTTTTATTGGCTAGTGATTTAGAATAAAATTACTACCATGATAGTCTAATGAAAAGAGGCCTTTCCATTCTTAACAAGTGTACTCTATGTGAGAATAATGTTGAAATTGTTGTCCATTTGATGCTTAAATGTTTGATTGCCTTCCAATTTTGGGGTTTCATTATCTTAAAGTTTAAGTCTAGTTGGGTTCTTCCATTAACATTATTAGACATGTGGATACAATGTATTTCCCTTTTGAGAATAAACCCTAAATAATCTATCATATATGGCTTTGCCTCATATCCTTTGTGGCTTATGGAAAGAAAGAAATTAGAAAATTTTCAAAAATAATTAAAAAAACATGTAAAATGGTAGCGTTAATAATTATTTAATTTTTTAAGGAGAACTATGTTTTTTTAAGAGTTAAGGATAAGGATATTTTTTAATAAGGGGATCATAGTATATCCTCAAATTGGAACTTGATTAATGAAGGAATAATGGTTACATATCCTAATAGAAGAGGTGTGAAATGGATAGTTCCCTCTCCAGGATGGGTTATACTTAATTTTAATGATGCCTCTAAAGGCAACCCTTGGAAAGAAGGAGGGGGTTATATTATAAGGGATGGTAAAGGTGATTTCTTGGCAACCTATGCTAAAAAAATTATAATTCAAACCAATCATATGGTTGTAGCATTGGAAACCCTATGGGGGATTCAAATGGTGAAAGAGATGGGAGTCACACATTTGATCATTGAAGGAGAATATTTGAGTATTATAAATTATCTTCATAATAAGAATGAACTAAGTTGGAATATTATAAACATCATGGAGGATTTTTATAATATTATTCAATATTTTGAAGAAATTATTATAGTGCATACTTACATAAAAAGAAAGATTATTGAATGGTTTGTTAATAGGAGAGTTATTACTCAATAATTCTCTAAGTAGTATAAGGATCAATATATTCCTGATGATGTGTTTAATAAAATTTAATTGGATTGAGATTTGTAATCTTATGGGGGTGTTTGATGTGATTTTAAGATTTCTCATTAATAATTATAATTAGGGACTCATAATTCATAAGAATAATGATTCAAGCAATCAAAATAGTTCAAGGATTAAAAAGGACATAAATCAAGACAACTCTTTATCCAATCATTTACTCAATAATTATGGTAATATATGTGGCGTTATTATTTTTCAAGGTAATTTGTATGATAGGAATTTTAACAACATAATTACTAAAAATTAGTTTTAAAGTGACTTAGTCTTATCTGAGGTGAAGGGTGATTTAGTATTATCTTTTATAAAAAATTATTTCTTGTGAAAGGTGCAATGGTGATAGGAGTTTTCAAGTAAAGATTTGGTGCAAAGGTGTTGTTAAAGGAGCTACCATAGGTGGTAATCTTTGTAGAGTAGAACCAATGATCGTAATAATGTTCAAGAAGAAGACCTAGATATGGGAAATCCTCCAAGAAGGTGGTTTTATTTATTTATAGATAGGGTCCAATGTTATGATCCTCATGTATCCATTTAATTTTCAAAGGCATGGAAATTTTGAATTATGGTAATGAGAGGGGTGATCATTTGGTAGTTGAGGATATCATTTCTCAGGTTACAGTGATGAGTATTGAATGGTTAAAGTTAATCAATTTAAATTAGGATAAGAAAGAATAAATTGAGAAATTTCTAGAAGAAATCAAATAACTAATAGCTTTTTAGGGTAGCTATCTACAACACTCTCTTTAGGTCCCATGGAATGAAGTGATTCAGTAGGTAATGAAGTTTATAAACCTATAAGGGTGTTATAAAGTTGTGTTCTCCCATCATTTTTCCTTTTTAAACCACTTTTGGCATCACATGATATAATCTTTCCATTTTATCTATTTTTATCTTTAGATAACTATGTTGTAGAGTTTTAGTTAGCTAAAATGGCCATACCTCTTCACCAAGATTTTATTTTTCTATTGTTTAATCATGTAAAAGATATGGATATTGGCCTTTCACCTAAGGTTATATTTTTGGAATCAGGGAATAATGAAATTTCTTCTAAGAAGGTGCATTTTAAGGGTGGTGTGGTGGAAAAAAATCTAAAACAAATGTTGTCAAAATCCTGATGATTGATAATGTGTGTCCTACTCATTTAAAGAAGACCCTAGCCAATATTTCAAATGACCTTGAGAAAGAAGAGAAGTAATCAAAATCCTTTATTTCAAGTATGGATCTAAATTTGGAAAAACTTCAATCTCAAGAGTTGTTTCATGGCTATATCTCTAAGGGAAAGAAGAACAAGTGGAAAGATGACTCTACCAACAAAGGAAAACCCATACTAAAGGGTAAAAAGATAATTTTAGAGAACCTGAAGGATATCAATACAAATAAGTTTAATTCTTTGGTGTTTGATGTGGATCTTCATAACGGGATTATGAGGTAGATTATAAATGATAACAAGAACTTGAGGGCCTCCATCAAAAACATTAACGTTTAGATAAGTGAGAGGCCTATTCACAACAACACAAAAGGATATTTGGAGGAAGTTGGCAATAATATCATAGAGTTAGAAGTTAAACTTAAAAAGTTAGAGAAACATAATTTCAATTTTAAGAAAGACATTAGTGTTTAACCCTAAATTTAGATATGGACTCCTACTTGGGTAGATAAGTTTAAGAATATAGAGATGATAATGTACAAGGGTGATAATTAGATCTACAATAGGTGAATTAAATGCTAAACTCAAATATATTATATGTTAAATTTATTAAACTAAGATAGGATAAAAATATTAAGTACAACTATTCTAGATATGGAAATGACAAAGAATTAATGTAATTTGTTGGTTTTGATGTTGACACATTTTTGGATATAAGACAAGTAGGAAGAAAACTAGAAGATGATTTTAGAATAGTTGCCAAATTATAGATTAAATGCTACTATCAGTGTTAGCCTAGGATGGTTATGTAGATGCTACTATCTAAACTCTATTTAGGTATCATGTATATAATACTTTTTATAAAAGGATGTGACCACCTATATGCTTTTGGGTTCTTATTCACCTTCATTTTGGTGCATTCAGATTTGGGTCATGCACTATCACTCCTAATGAAATTATAAATCCCTAGTTTTTCATCTTCATAGTGACCTTGGGGGAAAATGGATTAGTCAGTACATAGTGCTAAGCTAACCCTAAAGACCCCTTTATTAATGACCACAACATACATATCTAATACTCCAAAGAGGTCCTCTGACCAATGTAGTTCTCCCCTACATGTTAGCTTGTGTGTGAATCATGCATTATGTGGAAAGCAAGTACAATAATGACCTATTTTATAACTTAGAAAATGTATCACTTGGTCTAATCCTTCAATACTTTAGACTTGTATATGTGTTGTTCTTATGACTTATTGGGTGAATATTTTTTTGGCCAGCTAACTGGTGACCAAAATAGTTCCTATCACCACAGCATAGGAAGATTGGTCATCTAGGTGTGCAGTTTTACTACATCAACTAGAGACAAATCTCTCCTCTCATCAAGGGGAGGTTCTCTATAGATACGTAGGAGCTATATACAATATAAATAAGTAGAAAATAACACATGGGGGTAGAATAAACCATCCATCTCTCTTATTTTAGAGATGATGCTCATAAACAAAGGAGAAAATCTTGGTGGAAACACTGAAGGCACTTCTCTTCTTTCATAAGTGTTCTTGCAGGAAACAGCAGGAGTTTCTTTTAGGTAGTAAAAGTAACTAGTGACAAAGAGCGTAGTAACCAATAGGATGAAATAGAACACAAAGTTTCCACCTCAACTACCCAAAGAGTATAACACAAAGGATAATGGGGGCACAAAGTCATCCTAGAATCCTCAACACAGAAAGAAAAGGAAAAACACACATTGAAAATAATTATGAAAGCACAAAGTCTTCTCACAGTTATTTCCAAGACACCTCCCTTTTAACCTTCACTAATTCTACTTGTCAAATTAAATAAATAAGAATGCTTCTAGGAAATAGACATAAGAACAATTTCCTAAAGTAACACAAGCCAAAATAGCACAAAGTCTGCAAACAACTTGCTTTCTCATTTAGATAAAATGAAATGAAATTACAATCTGAGCTCAAAGTCTCAGTCTTCTTCTTTCAAAATGGGCAAAGTTTCACTCTTATAAAAATGAAAAGTCTCCTTTATAAATGAGAGATATTATAATCTTATAGCAACTATGCAAGGATTGGTGTTTTTTTCCATGGGATGGCCCATGTTGCAGTCAACATCTTCAATGTGCCTTCAGTCTTGTCTAGAGAGACCATGGTGAGAATATTGCCCTACCATAACTATGGCATGTCCCTTCATCTAATATGTTTCTTCCTTAGTATGGGCCGTCTGGTCCTTTTCCAAATTGTCTTTACTTCATGGAAGAAAAATAGGCTGCATCCTTAGTTTGGTGTGCTCAGAAGTCTACTTGATCCATTGTTCCACCTACTAGAAATAACTCTTTCAAAGATAATTCTAGTCCTTTACATCGATCTTCTCTTCCCTGTAGAAATTTGAGCCTTCAAGCTCTCTTTTTAGTTGATCTCTTGATTCATGTTGAACCTTGAACCCGTTAAACCACTGAAAGTTCATCAATTCATTGGTTCATTTTGTCTCTTTTGTTTTATCACTTCTTGGTTCAATCGCTTCTTGGTTCAATCACTTCTTGGTTTAATCGCTTCTTTTCTCCTTGATTGAACCATCTGTTAAACCACTATTTACTGCTTCTCTCTTAATTGAGGCCACCTTTGAACTTTTGAACCTATGAACCATTGAACTTTGAACTCTTTCAGTTCAAAGTTCAATCGATTCATTGGTTTGTTTTGTGTCTCACTCAAACACTACTTCCTTTATCTTTTTCTAAGCTCTGGTTGAACCTTTGAACCTTGAACCTATTGAACCTTTTGATTCAATGATGCAATGGTTCAATCAGTTCATTCAGTTTATTTGGTTCATCCTTTGAAGCCCCTTTTTATCTAAGTCTATAAAAGTTCCTTTTTTCATATTTGTTCAGCCTTTGGAATGTCTCAAAAGGAAGGTGTCCTTTCGGGCTTTTAAAATAGTCCTTTCTCTATCTCTAAGTGCCCCCTGTGAGGGTACTTGTCCTTCAGGCTTCAACTTCCCCGGTGGGTTCTTACTTATTCAACAGGATTTTTTCATCGAGAAAAAAGCTGGAAAGAATTCCTTCAGACAAAATGTCTGAAGGAAAGTTTCTCATTACTTGGCCATTCATTCTTTTCTATTTCTTCAAACTTTTTCTCTGGGTGAATTCCTTCAGACAAAAAGTTTGAAGGAATTTTGCCTTAACATTTTTCTGAGAAAATCTTCCTGAGAGAATTCTTTCAGCCTCTTAGACTTAGCCATTTTCCTGAGGGGTTCCTAACTTTTGTCCACTTTTGCTTACTACCCCCCACAAGGGCACTTGCCTTTTTCACTTTGGGGTAACCCCTTGAACCTTTTGATTGAACCAACCAATTAAACCAACTTTGGTTCAATGGTTCAATGGTTCAATTAGCTCATTCTTCATTATTTGGCTAAGTCTTTTTGATCTTTTACACTAAGTGCATTGAACCAACTTGGTCATTGAACCCATTGAACCTTTGAACCAAAGTGGTTCAAAGTTTAATGTTTCAAGCCTTTATTATTTATCATTTGCCGATTCAACTCTTTTGATTGAACCAAGGCACCGAACCAATCTTGGAAATGACTAAGTGTTAAAAACTTGTTCTTTTGACTGAACTCACTTGTAGAAGATTTTTAACCTGTTGAACCTATGAATCCTTTTATGGAAAAAGCTTAAAAATGAGGAATTTGAAAGCTCAAAACAAATTTTGAGAAGGGAAGAGAGAAATTTTGGTCTGTGCAAGGCCAAAATAGTCCATAGGTTGTCCCAAAAATGAGTGACATTTTCTGGGGACAATAACTACCTCCAGTTGGGGAACTTCTCCTAGTTGAAAACTTGAAACACAGCTGAGGGGAGTAGAAACTAGAATCTCCAGTGCCTTGAAGTGTGCCATTGGGCTATGGAGTCATGCTACCCAAAAAGAAAGGCACCAAAAATGAAAATGAAAAGCACAAAATAGACCTAAAGACTATACAGATATACATATGTACAGGTGAACTTATCTGATACTTCAAGAATTGAAGTACTTCAGACACTGCTCCTTATGAGGTGAAGAAAAGGGGATGCCATCCTGATAAACTAGTAGGAAACCATTATGTCTCTAGAAATAGTAATGGGTGAATGGAGATCTCCACCAGAAAACTATTTTTTTGCGTCTTCCTCTTTGGTTTTTCTTCTTCTTTCCCCATGGTAGGACGTGGTCTTCAAACTAAAAACCATAACTCCTTGCTCTCTTGGTGAAGGGCTCCTTTTGCTGATTTTGGAGTACAGTAGTATGGTCCACCACCATAGCTTGTTGTTCTGCTAGTTTAGTCTAGCACATATTTTGATTATCAACATTAGACCCCTGACAAACCATCAGCTCAACATCCCTTTTGGTGTGAAGGAGTTTTATCTCTTCATCCTGAGTAGTCTTCAATCCAAGCAATAGAGATCTGCATCTAGCATGAGTGGAAGAATTTTTGCCATCAGATTCTAGGATCCAAGCATCATCAAAAGTTGATTTTCTATTATATTTCTCTTCATTAGAGATGGAAGATCCTTCTTGATTTTTATTGTGCCCTACCAATTCTTTTGATACTTGATTTGGATCAAATCTTAGATTGCTAGCCACGAGACTTTGATCAGCTGAGACATGAGCATCCTCTATGGTCAAGGAGTAATTACCCCTTCCTGAAGGCTCAACTAGAATTTGAGTAGTAGGGGCTGACATTTGGGTGACCACAATCTTTGCCTCAGATAGGTCCACACCTAGCTTCTTCACTAATGTTTAACTTCTAAAAATTGGCTTGCAGGGATTCAAACTCAGTCATTTAAATTTTAGATTTCTTGACATGATCAATCATGTCAAATAATTGAGATGGACTTGGAAGAGAGGATGGGAGTTCATCCTTTTGGTTTATGGGAGGGGGAGGACTGATTTGCAAAGTTGAAGTAGAAGGTGTAGAGATGTTTGATGTACTAACTTTCATTACAATCACTGGGTCCTTTGACTGGAAAGGCAGAGTGGTTCCCCGCTTAGCAATTAGAATTGTAGGCTGAGTTCATTCCTCTATTCTTTCTTTATTAGCTTATTGGGTTGACTGATTCTCAGACTAGGTGAATACTGCATATGATTCCTTATTTGCTTCACCTTCACTTTTGGGTTCATCCTGGTAATTCAAGAAACCAATGTGGGAGTCACCAAATGATTCTTCTTGATCCTCCATGAAGAGACCAGCATCATTTTCTTTCTCAAACTCAGGTTGGAAATAGGAAACATGTTTTATTTCCAGATATCTCACTGTTGAGTTGGTTGGAGTTACTTTAAGGGAAAAGTTCCTCTATGGGGGAGGAAGATGATTTGGTTACCCTTGACTTTTGGTAGCGTTGCCTTGATATGGTTGATTAGGGAATGTCCTTCTTGGTACATCTTTGTATGAAAGATTAGAAGACATACCTTGTGCCACTTGTCTTTTCAAGGCTAGCAGTTCATTTTCTAGCTTTTGTACCATTGGGTCAATGGTGGCTATGGGTGAGTATTCAAAAGATGAAGAGAGTTTACCTTTGTTAGGATCTCTCCTTATCTTTCCTACCAAGATAAGGTCATTTTCTAGATTAGTAGCCAAGTCTTGAGCAGCCTCAAGGTCTATGTGTCTAGCCCGTCTCAACAAAAAACTCACTTCAGGCAGATGTGAGTTGATGAAGAAGCATTTGAGATTCTGAGGTGTTAGCTAGGTGACCATGGGAATCTTGTGCCTCAATTTGTTGAACCTAGAAATAAAATCCCTCATAGGCTCATGAGGTTCCTTCTTCATCTGAGTGAGTTGGGCCAAAAAATCATGTGCATCCTCTGTAGGCCTGAACCTAGCTTCAAACTTGTCTTTGAGTGTATCTCAGTCAGTCACTGATCCAGCTTGTAGATGATAAAACCAGTCTGTAGTAGCACCTTGTAGTGTCTCCATGAATAGCCTAACTGTTATGTCTTCAAATTCCACCCCTATTACACTATAGGCTATGCTAAAAGCTGCAATGTGTTCATCAGGATGAACCTTCCCATCACCAAAGAATTTGGGGAAATTCTTTCTTAAACTGTGTGGAAGTTCATGCAGAGGTAGAGTCAAGTTGAGTGGGCCAAAAGAGTTACCCCAGGGGCCTCAAACTGCCATGATTTAATTATGACAAATAGGGATAAAAAATTTGGGTGGAGTGGCTAGATTGTAGAAAAAAAATAGAAAAGAACTGGCCCTACTTTAGCTTGAGACTTGAGGCTTCAAACTATGCACTCTTTTCTAGTAGCTCTAGTTTTGCAGACTAGATAAAATAATAGAGGTGGAGGAAAATGGTAAGGCTATAAATGGATAATGGGTAAGACACAAAATGGAGTTGCTAGAGTTTGTATAATGGATAAGGGAAGGAACTACTTCAATTTGAAACTTGAGGCTTCAGACTGCACGTTCATCCCTAGCGGAGTCGCCAAAAACTATTAGGTGAATATTTTGTCGGCTAGCTAATTGGTGACCAAAATAGTTCCTATCACCATAGCATAGGAATATTGGTCATCTAGGTGTGCATATTTACTACATCAACTAGAGGCAAATCTCTCCTCTCATCAAGGGGAGGTTCCCTATAGATACATAGGAGCTATATATAATATAAATAAGTAGAAAATAACACATGGGGGCAGAATAAACCATCCATCTCTCTTCTTTTAGAGATGATGCTCATAGACAAAGGAGAAAATCTTGGTGAAAACACTAAATGCACTTCTCTTCTTTCAAAAGTGTTCTTGTAGGATACAATAGGAGTTTCTTTCAAGTAGTAAAAGTAATTGGTGACAAAGAGTGCAATAACCAGTAGGATGAAATAGAACACAAAGTTTCCACCTCAACTGCCCAAAGAGTATAACACAAAGGATAATTGGGGCACAAAGTCATCCTATAATCCTTAACATCAGAAGAAAAGGAAAAACACATGTTGAAAATAATTGTAAAAGCACAAAGTCTTCTCACAATTGCTTCTAGGACACCTCCCTTTTTACCTTGACTAATTCTGCTTGTCAAATTAAATAAATAAGAATGCTTCTAGGAAATAGACATAAGAAAAATTTCCTAAAGTAGCACAAGCCAAAACAGCACAAAGTCTGCAAATAACTTACTTTTTCATTCAGATAAAATGAAATGAAATTACAATCTAAGCTCAAAGTCTTAGTCTTTTTTTTTCAAAATGGGCAGAGTTTCACTCTTGTAAAAATGAAAATTCTCCTTTACAAATGAGAGATATTACAATCTTATAGCAACTATGCAAGGATTGGCACTTTTTGCCATGGGACGGCCCATGTTACAGTCAACGTCTTCAATGCACCTTCAATCCTGTCTGGAGAGACCATGTTGAGAATAGTGTGCTACCATAACTATGGCATGTCCCTTCATCTAATATGTTTCTTCCTTGGTATGGACCGTCTGGTCCTTTTCCAATTTGTCTTTACTTCATGGAAGAAAAACAAGCCGCATCCTTGGTTTAGTGCACTCAGAAGTCTACTCGATCCACTATTCCACCTACTAAAAATAACTCTTTTGAAGATAATTTTGGTCCTTTACATCGATCTTCTCTTCCCTATAGCAATTTGAGCCTTCGGGCTTTCTTTTCAGTCGATCACTTGATTCATGTTAAACCTTGAACCTGTTGAACCACTAAAAGTTCATCAGTTCATTGGTTCATTCTATCTCTTTTGTTCTATCATTTCTTGGTTCAATCACTTCTTGGTTCAATCGCTTCTTCACTCCTTGGTTGAACCATCCATTGAACCACTTGTTTGCTTCTTCTCTTTTGACTGAGGCCACCTTTGAACTTGTAAACCTATGAACCATTGAACTTTGAACTCTTTCAGTTCAAAGTTTAATCAGTTCATTGCTTTATTCTGTGTCTCACTCAAACACTACTTCCTTTATCTTTCTAAGCTCTAGTTGAACCTTTGAACCTTGAACCCATTGAACCTTTTGGTTTAATGGTTCAATGGTTCAATCGGTTCATTTGGTTCATTTGGTTCATCCTTTGAAGCCCCTTTTTTTCTAAGTCCATGAAAGTTCCTTTTTGCATCTTTGTTTAGCCTTTGGAACGTCCCAAATGGAAGGTGTCCCTTCGAGCTTTTAAAACGGTTCTTTATCTGTTGCCAAGTTCCCCCCGTGAGGGTACTTGTCCTTCGAGCTTCAACTTCCCCGATGGGTTATTACTTCTTCAGCAGGCTTTTTCCATTAGGCAAAAATCCCAAAAGAATTCCTTCGGACAAAATGTCTAAAGGAAATTTTATCGTTACTTGGCCATTCATTCTTTTCTATTTCTTTAGGCTTTTTCTCCAGGTGAATTCCTTCAGACAAAAAGTTTGAAGGAATTTTGCCTTAACATTTTTTTGAGAAAATCTTCTCTAGAGAATTCTTTCAGCCTCTTGGACTTAGCCATTTTCCCGAGGGGTTCCTAACTTTTTTCTGCTTTTGCTTACTGCCCCCCATAAGGGCACTTTCCTTTTTCACTTTGGGGCAGCCCCTTGAACCTACTGATTGAACTAACTGATTGAACCAACTTTGGTTCAATGGTTCAAAGGTTTAATCGGCTCATTCTTCATTATTTGGCTAAGTCTTTTTTATCTTTTGCACCAAGCGTGTTGAACTAACTTGGTTGTTGAACCCATTGAACCTTTGAACCAAAGTGATTAAAAGTTCAATGGTTCAAGCCTTTGTTCTTTATCATTTTCTGATTGAACTGAGGTGCCAAACCAATCTTGGAAATGACTAAGTGTTAGAAACTTGTTCTTTTAACTGAACTCACCTACAGAAGCTTTTTAACCTATTGAACCTATGAATCCCTTTACAGAAAAAGCTTAAAAATGAGGAATTTGAAAGCTCAGAACAAATTTTGAGAAGGGAAGAGAGAAATTTTGGTCTGTACAAGGCCAAAATAGTCCATAGGTTGTCCCAAAAATGAGTGACATTTTTTGGGGACAACATGACTAATATAAAAATAGGAGAAAATAATAAATCTTTTCTTTATAGAGTGTTTGATTGAATGTTTTGATAAGTTGCCTTAGGTCTTTTCTAGGTATCTATTAGGTGAGGAATGAATGAGGGTTGATATTGTATTTATATCAATCCTTTTGGAGAAATAATTCATATTAAATTACTTAGGCTGACCATTACGATATGTTTCATTTGTAAATTATATGACTTTAAGGAACTTAACACTTGCATCAGAGCAGGACACATGTGTCAATGTAGGTGTCTATCTGGGCTACTAGTGTCCAAGGAGAAGGAAAGTAGGTAAAAACTTAGAACTTAAAGAGGTGGAAGATAAGTAGGTTTTAAACTGTTTGGTTAAGATAAAAGGTCTAAGTCATCAACATAAGACTAGTTAGATTAAAAGATAGGCCAAAGGGCACAAGAAAGAGTAGATGCAAGACTTATGAAAATGAGAAAGGTATATAACTAAGACTAACATCCAAGGTCTAAATTTTCTAGGTATACAAGACTGAGTTACTATATAATCCATAAATATCATCTACATTTCCCCCTTTTAATCTAGTAATGGAATTTTTGGTTTAAAGGAGAATAAATGTGTACCTGGGTGTGTGTAACACACCTTGCCTTTATTTGAGCCCAACTTGAGTGATTTTTTGATGAATAATATCCAAACAAGAGCATGTTATAGTATATAATTTATGTATATAATCTAAAATTGAAAGTATTTCAAATAAAAAATTAAAAGAGCAAGGTTTAGAAGTACACCTATGTATCGATGTAAGTACCTTGCCTACTGGTAGGTTGATTTGAAAAGATATATATTTATAAGGATCTAAAACTAATATTATGAAAAATATATATAAATTTCATATATTTAAATATATATATAGAGAGAGAGAGAGTATATAAGGCACATACCCCCAACTTTAGAGAAAAGGTGAGTTTCCACTCAGTAGTTGAGATTAGTTCAACCATTCAACCCAATGATACTTATAACCTAGTGAGGTTGAATGGTAAAATATATTCCAACCTTAAAAATTGAAAATATAAAGTGATTTAATCACCTCAACCATACCAAAAGGTAAATAACTACTACATTAGATTGGCTCGATATAGTCCTTACAGTTTGTCTTGGGTATTAGTGCATAAAAGTCCATGATATGGTGACAGTCCATAAAAGAGTTTTAAAATATAAAAATAATTAAGATTTCACAATATTAGGAGAACATTACATATCATATTCACCTTAGATATGCCTCTTGATAAAACTATGTTTAATAATGGTACTAATGTATATAATTTTTCCATAACTATGAATCTGAATCATATAACTATGTGTGTTGGCTAATTCAAAAACTATGTAAGTGTGAAAAACATGCTTCCAAAACATGCCCCAAATATATATGGAGAAATATAAATACTAAAATGAGAACAAGATAGGAGAGACACATAAACCTTAGGGAACAATCCATTTTATTGATGTATTCCTTAGATTTTAAAAACAAATAATTTTTTGAAACAAATTTTAGCAAATTATAAATCATAAAAAAATAGCAAGGTTCTAAAACACTCTAAGAGTTTCATGAAAAGACAGAAATATTGGGTTCACCAGATGTTTAACCTTAAATTTAGATATGGACTCCTACTTGGGTAGATAGGGTTAAGAATATAGAAGTGATAATGCATAAGGGTGATGATCAGATCTACAGCAAGCCATAAATGCTAAACTCAGATATATCATATGCTAAATTTATTAAATTGAGATAGGATAAAAATAGTAAGTAAAATTATACTATATATGGAAATGAAAAATAAGTAATTTACTTATTTAGTTTTGATGTTGACACAGTTCTAGATCTGAAACAAGCAAGAAGAAAATTAGAAGATGATTTTGGAATAATCGTCAAATTTTAGATTTGTTACCTTTGGAGTTGCAAACACTAGCATCACCCTGGGATGGTTGTTTCAATGCTATTGTTTGAACCTGATATAAGTGTCATGTAAATAATACATACTATAAAAATATGTAACCACCTATATGCTTCTAGGTTTTTATTTGCCTTCACTCTGGTGCATTTAGATCTAGGTAATGGACTATCACTCCTCATGAAATTGTAAAACCCTAGTTCTTCATTTTCATAGTTACCTTGGGGAAAATGGGTTAGTGGTCACACAATGTTGAGATGATACCAAATAGACATCTACTAATGAATTTTTCGTACACCAATAGTTTGAAGAGGGCCTCAGACTAATGTATTTCTCCCCTATGTGTTGTCTTATATGTGAATCATGCAATATATGGAAAACAAGTATAATAGTGACCAAACTTATAACTTGTCAAATATAGCTATTGGAATGCTCCTTCAAAGCTTTATACATGTGTATGTTTTGTTCCTATGACTGATATTTAAATAAGATAAAATAGGAAAGCTTTGCTTTATTGATTGATTGATTGAATGCTTTGATAGGTTACCTCAGGGATTTTTCAAGTGTTTGCTAGGTGAGAAATGAATGAGGGCTGATCATGTTTTATTTATATCAATCACTTTAGAGAAATAAATTGTATTAAATCATTTAGGTTGACCATTATGATACATTTTATTTGCAAATTAGATGACTTTAGGTCACTAAAAAGTTGTATTAGAGTAGGACACCTACATCGATGTAGGTGTCGGCCTGGGATACTAGTGTCCATGGAACAGGAAAGTAGATACAAACTCATAACTTGTAGAGGTGGAATATAAGTAGGTTTTAAGTAGTATTGGCAAGATATAAGGTTTGTGTCATCAACATAAGACTAGTCAGACTAAGAGATAGGCCAAGGGGCACAATGTAGATAAGATGTAAGACTTTTGATAGTGAAAAAGATCTAGAATTGATAGGAAAGACCAGGGTCTAAGTTTTCTAAGTAAACAAGATTGAGGTGATATATAATCCATAAATATCAAAATTATCCATATTATATAGTTCAGCAAGTTAACTATTAAAAATCATATTTTAAACATTAATGTGCTCAAAGAGGTGATTAATGTGAGGAAGGAGGAGTAGGGTAGTGTCAGAGTTAACAATATAATAAAAGGATAAGATAAGGGTAAGGATATATATTTGGAGACTAGAGAGCTATAAGAAATAAAAATTATTCTCAATAAGGTGACTAAAGTTTAGAATGAAGCCTTGGTGTATTATATTATTAGTGTTCATTTTTTTGTCTTAGATATTTTTTGTGGATGGGTGGTTGTATTTTTTTATGTCTTTGTCATTTATGAGTTATTGATCAACAATTTTTTATTTGGTCTATGTTGCTTGCATTCTATATCTAGGTTTTTTAGTCATTTTTGCTTGATCCTTGTAAAAGGTAAGGGTCCCTTTTAAAACCCTCTCTTTTCCTATATCCAAAAAATATTAAAATATATAATAATAATATATAATTTCATGTATATACATATATATAATCTTTTATAAAGAAATAAATAATATATATGTATATTTATTTATTTATAAAATATTGTGTGTGTGTGTGTGTGTGTGTGTGTGTGTGTGTGTGTGTGTACATATAATATTAAAATTTTAAAAATGTTAGTAACTTTTCAATGCAAGTTGGGCACTAAGGATACACTAGTGATCAATGCAACTTTAATGTAATTATAAATCACATGAAGTGAAAACATGGTGAAATAACAATGCAATATAATATTTCTAGTCTTTTTTTCTAGAGTTAAGCCATCCATGTTGACTTGATTTCCTATAACCTTTACTGGAAAAACACCAAAAGCCATTGATTTTTGACATAATTTTGACACAAATTGAACCATAAATTAAACTAAATGTAGTAGTGTTCCAATTGAATATTTTTAGTAATATTTAATGTAAATAATTGTGTTGAATAATAACATTTTTTTAAGGCTATTTACTTTTGCTTAAGGATTTGTAATAAGACTATAGATACTATATTGTAAAAAAAATGAAGCTAAGAGAATAAATGGACATTTTTTATGATTTATCAAAGGATAAATTTAAGTGGAAAGAAATAAAATTATGGCTTGAGTTGTGAGTAATATATCCTATATTGTTATGTGTTTGATCAAGTAGTGATTAATTTAATTAATTAAAATACAATTAATATAAATATGAGGGACTACTATAAATGTTTCATAAACATGAGGAAAGTTTACAATGGTAATTCCTAGAACCATATGAATGTCAAATCTTAAAAACCTAAGGTAGTTAGGTATTAAGAAAGATTCACTAAGGGGATTAATTATAAATAATTATGAAGGATAAATGTTTCACATATTTAAAAGTGAACTTAGTACAAAACCTAAGCAATATGACTAATCTAGACTATAGGGAATATAAAAATAATACATAGTATGTGTTTTAATGAAACCTATCAAGGATAAGAAAGAGACTTGTTAAAAGGTCAATAAAATGGTAATGGCTTAAATGTAAAAACATACAAATGAGTAGTTGGATAATTAAACTATGAGTCTTAAAATATAGTGGGAACAAATATTGTTATATCATAAAGTCAAAAATGACAATGGCATAGTTTGAAATTTTATTAGGAAAGATAATAGAATTTTGGGATAAAAATGAAAATTCAACATAAATATTTAAGTCATTTTTTTGGGTGTGTTATATTGAAAACATAGAATTTTGAGAATAAAAGATAGTAGAATATATGGAAACACAAATGGTGTTAGAAGTAAATTTAGAAGTAACATCATGAGTATCAAGGTTTTGACAAGCAATTTTTTTCAATACATTCATTATTTTATAAATACCCAAAATATTGGCTAAAGAATAATTATTAATATTTTTATTGGATAATTTACATTATTATCTTGTAATTTAAATTAATATAATAATGCTTATCATCTTAATTATAATAGTCATCTTGAGGGTATTTAATTATTCACGTCATTATCAACAATGGCATTAAAACAAGAAACATTCATCTTTACATAAAAATAAGCTTCTACATCTTCAGTATTTCCTTCAAAGAAGTTATATTATTTTACAAATCCAAATTCATATTGCTCTAATTTATTTTATTTGAGGCTAACATATTTTACCTTAATAATTAAATATTTCATATCAAATTATATCATATCATAATCATGATGGCCTATAAAAAGATAACCAAAACCCCAAAAAATCATATCATTTGCATATTCATTTGATCTTACTTGGTTGTAACTTAATTTTCCTAGTCTTTCCTCAAGTTTATCCTCATTACCATAATACTAACAAGTAATATCTTATACATCATTATAAAAAAACACAAAATTCAAAATTTAATGTAAAACATTTTGAAATAATACATCCAAAAGGTGAAACATTACAAGTAAACTACAATTTGAATAGAACACAAAGCAATTAAGTATAAATAGATCCAACCACACTACCCTAAGCAAAATAAACACTAGGAATATGTAAGGTCTAACCCTAATATGAGGGCACAACCCAATGGATGTATGAAGATAACTTATTTTTTTAATTAATATACAATCACAAAAAAATAGGGTTTGCAAAAAATACATAAGGATTAGGGATAATGATTTTAAATAAATTAGAATAAGCCTATCATATCACCTCTTCAAATACCCTTATATGTTTTTTTTAACATGTGATAATTTTTATGGAAGCATTAAGTATTTATATTATGGATTCATTGATGATTTTTCATTTGTATTGACTAATTTAGACATTGTACCTTGCTAATGTTGTGAACATTTTACTTGTAATGATGTTTTGTTCAATTATTATTTATCACAATTCCTTATGTAGTATAATTTATTGATAATCATTATTATTATTATTACTATTTTATAATCACCCAACATATGTAATTTATCTTATTTGTGCCATGCATATGTGTACAAGAATATGTAGATATTGGATCATCATATGGGGTGGGATGACTAACAAATTTCTTTGAGGGAACATACCTCAAAGCATGTTATCCCACTTGTTGGCATACACTTTTAGGACCACTTGGTTCTTTTGATGTGATTTTTTATGTATGTGTTATCAAATTTTTACATGTTATCATAGTTTTTTATTTGTGTTCTAGGTTATTTTTTACTAACATGTTTTTTAAGTTCATTAGTACATGTAGTAATTCATTTATATGAGTTATTGCCATGATTGTTTAATTTAATGGGAATACCACTTGTTACTTATTTATAATAAATTTTTTGTTAATGTAGATATAAAATACTATCACATTAATAACTTTATCTATTTAATCATAATTGATCTTTTAATTCTAGTTTTTGAATTTATTTGGAACTGAGTTATTTTTTCAAGACTAGCTTGTATAGACTATGGCAATACATCTCAATTATTTTTTGGCCCTTAACATATTTTACACACAACTACATTATTGTTTAAATTTTACAACACCATTGTGTCATTTAAAATGGCATTACAGGTAGTTTTTAGTTAATCATAGATAATTATTTTGGAGAAGACACGTAATTTGGTGAAAGACACTTATCGTACTTGAGCATAATGGTAAATAATGCTAAACTTAAAAAAGTGTTATGGAAAGAAAGAGGAATTTTTGTAAAATGTGGTTGGTATCTATGTCCTAATAATATTTCTATGTGGCTAGTTTTTTTGTCTTTGACCATGGAAATAATATATTGGGATTTTTTATAATTCAAACCAAGACTAGAGGAATGGGAGAAATAAAGAAGATATAGAGATAATAGCAGATATTGGTTAAGGATTATGTCAAAACTAATATGTACCTATATGATATATTAATATATATCAGTTGATGGAGATGTTGACATGTGGCACACATCCCTTTAGTTAGTTATATGTTCTAATAAATTAGGATAAATGAGTAACTTATAGAATTAGTGCATTGGGTAATGGTTGGCCTACATTGGGATTTAGAGGTTACCATTTATTGTTAGTTATATAGAGGTATATCTAAAGTAGGTGAATATCATTGTAAATAAATAAAGTAAGCATTGAGTCTTTTATTATAAGATGATATTGGTGGTTATCCCCTTAAAGAGAAATTGAGGATTTATTCCTTCATAAAGGAGTCTTATATGGTGTTGCCCTACATAAAGGGTGATTATTCTATTTCTACATATATTGAATATTTGGGTATCTTGGCCCATCAATATATATTGTGGTGTGTTTATATACATTATATTCTTCATATTTCCAATTATTATAAGTGTGTATCATAACAAGTGGTATCAAAGCTTCAATTTAGGCAATTTATGTGGGGTGAAACCCTAGTTTTGTGGAAGAAATTGGTTGCAAATTTTTGCACAATTTTTTTTATTGGAGATGAATATTTTAAAGAAGTCATAGTAAAAAAATCAATGTTTTAAGATAATTTTTTAGGGATTTATTGATATTTTAAGTTTTATATTAATTTCATCATATCTGCCAAAATATAAGGAATTTTTCTATGAAATTATTTTTGGTATTGTATCAACATACAAGAAAGTTACTACTAATATTTCATAATTTTGAAATGTTTTGAGTGATTTATTGCAATTTTATGATTTTTTATAGATTCTCTCTACAAGCCAAAAATTTTGGATTGTTTAGTGTTAGCATCCTAGGTTGCACCCTAGCTAAGAAGGGGATTATTCAAGTCCTCTTGCTCAAACCTAGTCCAACATGGGAATGACCCTATGTTGTGGGTTACCTAATCTTGGTTTAGACCTCTAGAGAAGGTTGGTTTCCTTTTGGGTATATCACCTATACTAAACCTAAACTAAATTATTGTTAGGAAAAGGGGAGAGAGATTAACAATAATCTATGAAAGCATGTAAAAGGGGGTAATTCACCAAATATTTTGATCCTTATACTTGTCGAATACACACTATAGGACACATTCAAGACTATATAAGATCACTTCACTCACTCTTTGATCAACCCTCACATAAGTATTTCATATAAAGGCAGGGACTAGCTATTAACCTAGCATGGGAGGGTAGTTGTCCACTCCCAAACTAGCCAAAAAACTATATATGCACTTAAAATGAATTGTGAGAACTAAAAAAACATTTCATTAAGGTGATAAAACTTAGACAGAGGCAAGGAAAACATAAACTCATAAACCACACTTTGATTTAGCATGTAAATGGAGGAATTAAATCATTTATGTAATCAAATAGGTGTTATGGTATAAATCTTGGTAGAGTCTAGTCATGTCAAAGAGGCAAATAATTTTCAAGGATTAGAAGCCTAAATTTATAGTAGAATGGGATGAGAAAAATGGGGATCATGTGTAGAAAGATGGATAAGGGAGCATAATGACTAAGATTTCCAATAATTATGGCATTGATGTTGTTAGAAAAGATCACAATGCCTAAGATTGCTTCTTAAAAGTGGCCATAACAACTATATTAGTCTCTTTCAATCTATTCCTAGCCTAAATTGATGCTCCTTATGATTACAATGATGGGATCAAGTCATTTAAAAGTTGAATTCTAGTGTCAAAGTAGTTATAATAACTGGATCAATCTATTGTGATATTTTTTTGACATGGATTACTCCCTAATGGTTAGTCTTTGGCATGTAATAATGGATAAAATTGTCATAATCATGATATTGTCTTTGTTAACGAACCCATAAAAACTAATGTGTCTGCCTCCATGGCATCCCCTTGAAATATTTGCTCTAGTTTGACCTCAACCATATTTGGTCTCCATTTAAAGTCTCAAGCTTTCAACTTTAGATATCAACCTTTGATCTTAATTCGGGTTTCTATAATTATGTTATTTTTTAGCTACACAACCCTTCTCAGGATCATGCTTTCAGCTCCATCTGCTTCCACACTTGCACCATGTGGTGGCCTCATGTTTAATCTAAGTTCATTGACCCTTTGACCCTATACGCACCATCAATCTCCTTTTGTATGGATGTAATGTGTACCATTTATTTACCTAATAGTTTTCATGGTCATGAAACTTAGCATATTTTCATTGATTTCTAGGATCTACTGATTAGTTGACCTTTCACTCATCATTGATCTGCTTTGGTACGATAGATCACACACCATTGATTAGCTTGGACCCACTATCTTTTTCAATCATCATGTACCATTATATATTAGTATGGGAACCTGATATCTTTCCACTTGTCATCCATATGTTCATTCTTGGAACATATTAATTTATATGGCTATTTTTTTTAGCTTTAACTTGACATCCCCATGCATGTCCCACTCTACTAGTTCATCTTTGAATGTTTATATCTTGAGATAAAAAACTCATCAAGATATGAAATTTTTAGAAGGTGTTTATGGGACCAAAATAATAATGTCCATGCATTCCTTTAGCTTTGTTTGACTTCCCAATTGTAAATATCAAATACATGACCAGCTTGCTTTGCTCATTCCTACATGATGAGTCATGATGGTCTAGTCCCCTAAGATTGCCAAATTTACACTTTAAGATTACTTAAAGTGTTTCAAAAGCTTTGAAAGTGACTTGATCTTATCCTATAGCCTATTTTCTCCTTATTCCATTGGATTACTCTTCAATTAGGAACACACTTATCTTCTTACCCCAAACCTATCAAAGTTTCATATGTAGGCCAAATTTGGCCAACATCTTTGGTGAGTCAACTGGGAAGCATGCCTACTATGCTTGAGAACCAAACCATCTGCATGACTGTTGGACTCATAAATAATGAAAATTTTCATTAATATCTGTAAATAACCCCTTTGACTAAAATAAGACAATAATTCCACCAAAATAAGAAGGGAAACATAGAAAATAAGGAAACTAACTAAACAAAGAAAAAGAAAACAAACAAATGTGTTAGGGAAGCACTTGGAGGAAAACAAACAAATAAAATACATAAAGGAACTCAAATTATCAGTAGTAATGTTTTAGGTGTATTACATTAACTGGGATAGGAAGCTCCTCACCATCTATCCTTTCAAGTTGGAAGACATTGTGGGATTTGTAGCTAGAAATTATGTATGGACCACTCCAAAGAGAGTCAAACTTTATATGCCTTTATTTCTTAGCTATATCTTCATCCCACTTGAGCACCAAATTTCCTTCTTTGAAACTTCTTTAAAAAGCTCCTTTGTTAAAGGATCTCTTCACATTCACTTGATATATTGCTATGGCTAGCATGGACTGATGTCTTGTCTCTTCCAACTCCATAATCTCAACATACCTAATCTCTATTAGTTCATTCTCCAACAACTCAAGTTGATACATTAGTTATAGGGTAGGAAATTTAAGAGAAGTAGGCATTCATGCATCTTTACCATATACCATCTTGTAGGGAGAGTTGGCTATTAACCTCTTATATGTGATCATATTAGCCCATAGAGTTAACTTTAATTTGAGATGTCATGACATCTGATTATCTTTAATTATTCTTCTTATGATCTTCAATAGGTTTTTATTTTTGGACTCAACAAGACCATTGACTTGTGGGTAGTAATTTGATAAAGTGCTAAGAAAGACACTATGTTGAACTACCCATTAGTTTATTTTAGGCCCCACAAAGGCCATAGAATTATCAAAAATAATGGTTGAAGGGACTCCAAATCTAGTAAGAAAAACTTCATATAAATCTATAATATTGGACTCATTTGCTTCTTTCAATGCCACTACTTCTATCCATCTAGTGAAGTAATCTATAGCAGTTAGTATCCATTTATGACCTTAGCTTGAAGGAGGAATAATGAGGCCACTAAATTCCAATCCCAATTGGATAAAGGGTTTATCCATTTCAATTGGATGGAGAAGTAAGGTTGCAAGTTTCACTTTTCTTACAAACATAGCACACTATCTACATTTCCTAGCCCATGCATGATAATCACCAAATATACTTGGCTAGTAATACCCACCTCTCATAATATTGTGGGATATATTCCTTGATGAGTAATGCCCTCCACCATGTCCATCATGAACTCTTTAATCAACCTTTCCATTTGATGTGGTTTGATGCATTTTAACAACATACCATTGATATCTTTCTTAAACAAAACACCATTAATAAGAAGGAATGGAATTGATTGCAATCTAAAATATATTATTTTTGAAGTAGTTAGTTGAGAGGGATAAATTCCATCTTACAGATATCTTACCAAATCATGAAACCAACTAGGAGGTGAAGTATTATCATCTACAACCTCTTCATCGATTAATACCATAACCACTTCATTAGTGTCTTGTAAGTCCTAGGCTAGATGCTCACAAAGTCCTTTACCTCTAATCAACTTTGTGACCTTGATATCCACACCATACTCCATTACCTTTGTTATCTAATCAGCTTTTTTCTCATTTATGTCTTTGTTCAAGAGAAACTCCTTGATACTTGGATGGACAACCATTAGGTGTATCTTATTGTTAGATAATAAGTATCTAAACTTCTTGAGAGGCCTTATAACTAAAAGTACATGATTTTTAATAAAATATTACCTTGTTTCATATTCTTCCAAGCCTTGACTAAATAATGATATTGGCTGCTCTAAAGCCTCATGATTCTGCTATAAAATAATGCCTAAATGGTGTCAATGTCAGCATAGGTGTACAATATGAAATCCTTTGTGAAATATGGGTTCATGAGCATAGGAGCACTAGCCATGGATTTCTTAATTCCCTCAAAACTGTTTACTCCTTCCTTAGACCAGTTTAAACTCTAATTCTTCTTTAGCATGGTTGTAAGTGGCTTAGCTAAAGTGGTAAAATTTGAGATGTATCTTATGATAAAATGGATCTCCCCCAAGAACCTTTGTAAAGATTTTTTATGCTTAGGCAAGGAAAATTCAATAATTGAAGCTATTCTTTTAGGATCTATGATTAAACCATGATTTGAAACTATATGTCCAAGAAGATTACCTTTATGAAAAGAGAAGACACATTTTTGGGGATTTAGGGATACCCCAAATTGCCTACACCTTTCAAACACTTGCTTAAGGTGAACCATGTACTCACTTGCATTCTTTTAAAACACTATTATATCATCCAAATAGACTAGTATAGACTTTTTAAGTCCCTATAATGCCATATCCATGGCTCTCTAAAAATTTACTAAAATATTGCATATACCAAAGGGCATATTTCTATATGAAAATGTCCCCCACTTTATGGTGAAGGCTATCTTGAATTGGTCCTCTTCCTTGACCAAAATCTTATTATAACCACTATATCCATCCAACAAGGAGAACCTCTCTAAACCTACAACCAACTATAAAATTTATTCCATAGATGACAATGGATAGTGGTCTTTAATGGAATCTTTGTTCTAGTCATAAAAGTCAACATAGTTTAATTTCACCATTCTTTTTCTATACTAGAACAAGCTTCGCCACCCAAGTTGAATGCTTGATAGGAAATATAATAGCTGAATCATTGATCTTATGAAGCTTAGCTCTCATCAAAGTCTAAATATTAGGATTAATAGGCCTTTGTCTTTGTCTTACTGGCTTAGTTTCATCTTCTAACTCAATGGTGTGTTGAGCTAGACTTGGGTCAAATCTATTGAGATCACTATATTACCATGAAAATACATCAAAAAAACTTGCACATAACTCAATGAAATCTTCCTTCTCTGAATAAGTGCATACCTTACCCAACCTTAAGCTCTTACCAGGTGTAACTTCCACATTGGCATAGTGTTCCTCCTTTGATAACAAAGTTGACTTTTCATTTTTTAAATAATCATCCCTACTAAATATGTTCTCAAATGTGAACAACCCCTTGGGAAACCTATTTTTTTAGTTTTATAATCTGATCACCATACTGTTGTAAGTAATTTGAGTGATTTCTTAAGGAAAACTTAGCCTCTTCTTATAGGAACTTGATAATCAGATTATCATCTTCAAACACTTTCCAATGATAATTATTATTTGGAACAAAAGGCCTTACAACCACCTTAATGTGTGACTAGATTTTTTCATTTCTTACACCAACTAGGATACTAAATTATGCCCTAATGGTAACTAACGTGTCTGCATGTTTATTCTCATCTCTTGGTATTAATTGAATGTTAAAGACCTAAAATTATTCAAGCAAGTCACATACCCTATGATTATAAGATTTAAGTAATGGTTTTTTCATACATTAAAACCTCTCACTTGGTGAACTACAAGTTCACTACCACCAAAGACTTGTAAGGCATTGACTTTCATCTTCCTAACCCATCACAAACCATGAACTAGTACCACATATTTAGCAACATTATTTGAATAACTAAATTTAAACTTACTAGATGAGAAATACCTTTGATTTTTTGGATAAATAAACATCATTCCAGCCCTAGTACCATGATTATTCCTTGATCCATCAAAGTATAATTTCCATAGACCATCACCAGGCTCATCATCCTTCATCAAGGCTGGAATTGGTGCATCTTTCTCATGAAGGCCATAAACACCAAGTCATTATTATTTAATTATATTATAAGTATCATATTTATGTGAGATAGAGGCTGACTCATAAAGGAAAAAAAATTAATCCCATCTAAAGGTGATTCACTTTCCTCTACACTAGTTTCTAAGACCTCATCCAAGATGACATAATTAGTGTTTATAACACTTGGCATAGATGGATCCAAAAGGAAATATGTGATGGGTTTAGAATTTATTATTACCTTATTACCACACCTAGTTTTAAAAATCAAATATGTCCAATCAGCTAATAAGTATCCTCCAATCTTTGAGGTGAAGTCCTTTGAAATACACATGGTAAAATAGGGAGGCAAGTCCACCACAACTACATCTTGTTGAATGGTAATATTGGAACAAGCATGTAATTTCAAATTAAAATATTTAATGATTCCTGTGATATTTTTTGGTGAACCATATAATTGTAATACTCCTTTAACATTTGGTTCATAGATAAGACCAAGCTTGTCTATAATTTACTTAGGCATGACAGTGTTATTGGCTCCAATGTCCACCATACAATTATTAACTAAATAGTCACAAACTATCAAAGAGAGGTTAAAGGGAGGATTTTTACATTAAATTACCTCATCTTTTTCCCCATTTAACATATTATGTACTATTTTTACTTGATGCTTCATTGACTAGTCTAAATTAGTCAAGATAACTCCTTGTTTCTCAACTGGTTCTCGAGACACCTTGAGAGATGAAAACTCTTGGATGAGCATATTTTTTTGTCTTGGAATAAAAAGGTAATACCACATGTTAATACTAATATTATATTTTTTCATCTGATCTACTATGTTGAATGAATCATAACTAACCTTTGGTTGCACCCTTTGAACCATTGGTTGTTCACAAACTATAGGTATTTGAGGGACCTTCCTAACCTCTACATTATAATTTTTATATGTTGTAGGGGAAGCCAGTTGATATTTTTTACTCTTGGAAATAAAATTAGGATTCTTGAATCATTAATCACATATTGAACCTCATCAATGACTCTTCTTTTAGCTCTGGTCAGGGCTGCAACCTAACTAATTGTGTTATTGGTCTCAACTTGATTGAATACTACATGATCATCCATATACCAATTTACATTAATGGAATTAGGTTACCCTTGAAATTATTGGGTTTGACCTTTTGATTCTAATCTTACCTCTTGGTATTGACTTTCTTGAAGAGAAAACTCTTCAAGTGTCATTTGTGGCATAGTAATATTTTGTGACACTAAGGATTGATGTTGATCATCATTAGGATTAGATGCCTACCAACTTGACTCTTAGATAAAATTATTCTAATGACTTATGGTAATAATATATCTTGAACTTGAGGGTACATTAAGATCAAGGACTGCATATGGCTTAGCTTGAGTTATGGCCCCTTATGCTTTGTAGGGTGGTCTATTTTCTCTAAATCCTTAATAAGGAGGCCTTTGATATTTGAAGGGATTATAAGTAGCCTAATTTTTTTGTTGATAGGGCCTATTAGTATGATTATATTACCTCTTGACTAGTACTATTTCATTTCTAAAAGATTGAAGCAAACCTTTTAGCTCACCAAGCTCATTGGCTTGACTAGAAGGCATTGCAACTTGAGCTTGAGGAGGTGGAATAAGGGCTAATGATGGAAATTGAAAAACTTTAAGGGGTGGAAAAGATTTAAACTCTATGAATATATTTATTGGAGGATTTATAGCAAGCTTACCAACTTGTATCAAATTATTGTTTGCTCTTATTGCAACCTCATAAGCACTTGGCAAGAAATTACCACCCATAAATTGTATCATCACATTAATATTAGAATTAAGGGCTCTTACATAATATAAGAATTCATATTCAAGGGATGGTCTGATCAATGTAAGTATTCTAGTCCATGTCTTTTGGAATCTAAGGTTGAAATTAGATATGAACTCATGAAGAGCTCTCTTTATGTTAGTCAGTTGTTCAACTAAAATAGGTGATCAAATTTTTCCTCAAATTATCTAACTAAGGCTACACCTAACTCATCCTAGGTAGAAATGGAATTCAATGGAAGATTTCTTTACCATTGTAATTCCCTTCCTTTGAAGGAAGCAGTAGTTAGTCTGATAGCCACATTATCTTGAACAACATTGTGAATGAAACAAAGGTTGGTAACATCTTGGATGTGTTCAAGAGTAGTTGTTTGACCTTGCCCTAATAAGAATGGGATAATATAAAGGGAATACATAGGAATTTCATCAAAATTGGCCAAATTCAGTAGACTATCCCTATTGAATGAGATGAACACTTGATTCTTGATAGCCTTTTAGGTAGTGGGGATTACACTACTTAAAATAATAGGATGACTAGGAGATGAATATTGATTTTGGGGAAAAGGTTTTATCCTATTAAATATTTCTCTCTTATATGAAATAGAAGGTATCTCAATGAATTCAAGGGGAATACCTTTACTAGTTAACCTTGTATCAACCTTTGGCATGAGAGTGTTACTTAGATGATGTTAAAAACCTTATAACTTGAAGAATATTTAGATTCTAATGATGATAGACATATTATTATATAAATACCTCTCCTTATCTCCAAAACTCAACTATGTCAAGGAGAAATTCTTTGGGTCCCAATGGGCATGCTAGAATTATTAGTTTCCTAAGTTGCACCATAGCTGAGAAATAGATTATTCAGGTCCTCTTTCTCAAACCTAGTCCAACATGGGAATGACCCTAGGTTATGAGTCACCTAATCTTTGGTCAAACCTATAGATAAGGCTAGATTCCTTTTGGTTCTATCACCTATACTAAACCTAAACTAGCTTCTTATTGGGAAAAGGGGAGAGAGATTAATAATAATCTATGAAAGAATGTAAAAGGGGGGTGATGCACTAAATATTTTGATCCTTATACTTGTATAAGACACACTATAAGATGAGTTCAAGACTTTATAATGTCACTTCACTCACTTTTTGATCAACCCTCACATAATTTTTTCACAAAAAGGTATGGACTAGCTATTGACTTGGTATGAGAGGGTAGTTGTCCACTCCTAAACTGATCAATAGACTATATATGCACTTAGAATGACCTGTGAGAACTACAAAAACACTTTATGAAGGTGAAAAAACTTAGACTTAGGAAAATAAAACATATATATTCACTTAACCACATCAATGAACTCATGAAACACACTTTGATTTAGCTTGTAAATGGAGGAATTCAGTCTTTTATTGCATCAAATAAGTGTTACAATAAAAATCTTGGTAGAGTCTAGCCATGCCAAAGATGGAGATCATTTTTATGGCTTAGAATATTGAATTTATATTAGAATGGGATGAGAGAGATGGGTATTATGCATATAAGGATGGAGAAAGGAGCATAATGTCTAAGATTTCCAATCATTCTAGCATTAATACCATTAGAAAAGATCATAACACCTAAGATTACTTCTAAAAGGTGGCCATAAAAACTATATCAGTCTCTTTCAATCTATTTATGGCTTACATTGATGTTCCTTATGGTTACAATAGTGAGATCAAGTCATTTGAAAGCTAAATTTCTAGTGTCAAAGTAGTTACAATAGTTGGATCAATTTATTATGATCTTTTTCTAGTGTGGATTGCTCCCTACTGGTTCATCTTTGGCATGTCAGAGTGGAGAAAGGGATCATAATCATGTTTCTATCTTTGGTGATGAACCTGTCAAAACCAATATGTCTACCTCTATGGCATCCTTTTGAAATATTTGTTCTAGTTCAACCTTGATTGTATTTGATCTCCATTTAAAGTCTCAAGGTTTCAAATTTTCATATTGTCCATTGATCTAGATCTATGTTTCTATAATTATGCCATTTTTTAGCTACGCATCCCTTCTTAAGATATTACTATCATCTCCATCTACTTTCACACTTGTGCCACATGTTGGCCTCATGTTTAATCTGAGCTCATTGACCCTTTAACCCTATACACATCATTGATCTCCTTTTGAATGACTTAAATGAATACCATTGATTTACCTAATAGTTTCTATAGTCATGACACTTAGTGGATTTTTAGTCATTCTAAGGATCTGCTAACTAGTTGGCCTTTTTCTTGTCATCGATCTACTTTGGTATAATGGATCATTCACTATTGATTAGCTTGGACAAACTATCTTTGTCAGTCACTATGCAACATTAGATATTCATATGGGCACCTAAGATCTTTCCACTTATCATTCATGGATTTATCCTTAGAACCTTTAAATTCAAATAGCTATTTGTTAAAGATTTAACTTGATGTCCCTATGCACGTCCAACTCTACTAGTTCATCTTTGAATGATTATATCTTGAGATAAAAAACTCATCAAGATATAAATATTTTAGAGGATATTTATGGGATCAAAATTATCATGTCCATGTATTCCTTTATCTATAGTCAAAATTTTAAGTTCATATATCAAATACATGACCAGTTTGCTCTACTTGTTCCTACATGATGTGCCAAAATGGTTTAGTCTCTTGAGATTGCCAAATTTACACTTTAAGCTTACTTAAAGTATTTTAAAAGATTTACAAGTGACTTGATCTTCTATTATAGCCTATTTTCTCCTTATTCCATTACATTACTCTTTAATTAGGAACCTCAACATCCTACCCCAAACCCATCAAAGTTTCATATGTAGGCCAATTTTGGCCAACATCTAGATAAATTTTTCATGAGTTATTGAAATTTTATGGGTTTTTCATTAACCTTATTTTTTGTGAATCATGAAGTTACAAGTATTTTTAGAGGATGATGATATTGATTCTATTGGAAATATTGTCATTGATGTCAAAGGTCTAGCATTATTGGTGATAAAGGCCCCATTACATTTAATGATGTTTGTAATAGTTATATCTTGGCTAATGTGTGTTAATATTTATTTAATATTAACAAATATATGTTTGGTTGCATATAAGATAAAATAAGGTCCCATGGAGAAGTCAAAGAGTCATGGGGTAAAGACAAAAGAAGAATGGGACGCATTTTCCCATGAAGAGTCATCTTGGGGAATTCTAAGAGTCACCAAGTGAAGACAAAAGAGGAAGGGCATAATTTCTCATGAAGCGACACTTTGAGGAATATGAAAGTCACCAAGATAAGGATAAAAGAGGAAAGGATGATTTTGATTATGAAGGGTCATGCAAGTTTGGCACCATTTTTCATGAGGATTAAAGGGTCAGAAAGGGGGAAGGCCAAAGGTCATTTAGAAAGCTATAAATAAATGCTTGAGAAGCCATTTGTAATAGTTGAGATAGAGATTGATTTGAGATAGTAATATCTAGCTTAGAAGATCAGTAAGAGATGAGTATGATTTGTATTTTTTATATCTAGCTTGGAAGAGCAAAGGTGACAGAGGAAAGAGATATTGTAATGAACTATCATTTGTTGAGATAGCAACATTGAGAGATAGTTGTGTGGTATACACAAAGGGGTTGGTGCTCATGAATTGTTATTGTGTTGGTGCTTAGCAAAGGGTTTGGTGCTCTTATGGGTTGGTTCTCATGAATTTTTTCTATGTTGGTGCTTAGCAAAGGGGTTGGTGCTCTTATGGGTTGGTGCTCATGAATAGTTGTTGTGTTGGTGATCAGTAAAGGGGTTGGTGCTCTTACAAGTTAGTGCTTGATAATTTTGTGTTTTGAGTTAGTGTTCATTTATATACTTGAGATTATTCTCCATGGTTTTTCCCACATTGGGTTTCCATGTTAAATCTAGTGTCTCTCTCTATCTTGTGTGGTGTTTATTATTTTAGTTTTATTGCATATCTTGAATGTATGTTAAAGTGGAATTTGATTAAGTGAAAGTTTATAAGATATATGATATATTGATTCACCCCCCCTCTTAGTATATCCTGTGCTTAATAATTAGTATTAGAGCATGTTCCTTTTGAAAGGGTTTAACAGCTTGAAGGTAGATCAAGGAAAGAAAAAGATGGCCAAGCAGATAAAGAAGGAGAATCAAGAGTTGAAATTTATGGTTGAGGATCTTAAGGAATAGGTGTGTATCTTGGATTCTACATTGGTTATAGAAGCAAAAGAAGATAAGATGCTTATTTAGGATCTTAAGAATCGACTAGAGGTTGTAAATTCCAATTTGAAATCAAGAGAAGAAGAGTGTAATTAGTTGAAGGTTGAGTTAGGTTATTTAAAGGATAATCATGAGAAGTTCATAATCAAGGTTGAGAAAGATCATGAAATATTAGTCCAAGGTAAGAAGGATGCAATTTTTAAAGGTGAATTAAAGAAGCCAATCAGGTAGCCCAATGCTTTCAAGTTTTCAAATTCTTTTCATGGCCATTATTTTTTTTATCAACATGTTGGTCTTATGGCAAGAGACTATATGAGGAGAAGCAATCAGTCAAAGGGAGATCTCAGTCACATTCGAGAAAAAGGTATGAAAAATGTTGTTTTCTTTTGTTGTCATAAGGTTGGCCATATTGCTAAATTATGTCCAAATAAAGTAAAGAGATATTCAAGGTGTGTCAAAGGATACAGAGCCCCTATAAAATATTAAAAGATTTAAATTCAGGTTTGGAGACCTAAAATAGTAAAGGTTGATCAAGTTGAGTTTAAGAGTGAAAATAAATTACTTTCTATAGTAGATAAAGAATCAGATAAGAATGAATGTGAATAATCTTTGGTTACATTTAAGTATGAGCCTTGTCAAGATAAGATAGTTGCAAGAGTTGAGAATATGAAAAACATCATAAATAATGAGTTAGTAAGTCAAATAAGTTAGACATGCTTAAATAGATTCTAAGAGAAAGACACAAGGAAGAAACAGATGAGATGTGGGGATCTCCTAAGATTTATTTCTAGGACCCTTTGTGTGGGGTGTCTCTTCTAGGCTTTAAGGAGACACTTTTAAGAAAAATTGAAGCATAGTGGATGCTATTGGGTCTTCACTATGTTGCATGACAAGAAGGTGAGTTGACAGATTATTTTGTATATCATTTGAGGGAATAGATTTTGAAGAAAATTTTGCACCAGTGTTAAGGTTAGAGGATATTAGAATGTTTCTTACATATACATTGTTTAAAAGTTTTAAAGTGTTTCAAATGGATATGGTCATAAGAAATTAGAATGTTGAAAAAGAGCTAACAGTTTCAAAAAATAAGGAGAAGGAAACTCATTCAGAATAAATCAAGAAGTACCAAATTTTTAAGGTTCCATTCATCAAAAAGAAGGTTCAGACATGTTCATGAATGAAGAAACAACCCAAAGATTCTATGTTGGTTCAGACAGCTTTACATGCAAGAAATGAAGATCAACCATGGTTCGTTGATAGTGGATGTTTGAGGCATATGATAGGAGACAAGAGTAATTCCATAAATCTAAAGAAGATCAATGGTTGCACAATGAAATTTAGAGATAAAACCACTACCAAGATAGTTGGAAAAGATACTTTGAGTTTGGATAATGGTAGAACCAAGACTAAGAATGTTTTGTATGTAAAAGGTCTTAAGCATAATCTATTGAGTGTAAGTCAAATATGTGATCAGGGATACACATTAAACTTTCATGTAGAAGGTTATGAGATTAGAAGAAAATATTCAAATGAGTTGATTGTAGATGCTCAAAGGACAGGTAATAATTTATATGTATTATCAAATATCTTCTCAAAGGCACGATCAAAGGACACGTTCAAGGATCTGCAAGAGGAGTTGGGAGTAATTTCTTTTACTTCTTTCCATTGAAGTTCAACATCAGTTGAGGGGGAGCTAAGTGTTAGCTCCAGGTAGGTCCCTTGCCATTGATGTCAAAGGGGGAGAATAAAAGGTATAGGTATAGGTGTAGAAATAAGTACAGGGAACAGGTATAGGTTGCTACAATAAGGGGGAGTTACTATAGGTTTTTTAGATGATAATATGTGAAAGATTCAGGATGTGGTAGTTTCAAGATTGAGGTTACCATCAATGACAAAGGGGGAGATTGTTGGAAATATTGTCATTGATGTCAAGGTCTAGCATTATTGGTGATAAAGGCCCCATTACATTTAATGATGTTTGTAATAGTTATATATTGGCTAATGTGTGTTAATATTTATTTAATATTAATGAATATATTTTTGGTTGCATATACAACAAAAGAATGGCCCATGGATAAGTCAAAGAGTCACAGGGTTAAGACAAAAGAATAATGGGATGCATTTTCCTATGAAGAGTCATCTTGGGGAATTCCAAGAGTCACCAAGTGAAGACAAAAGAGGAAGGGAACAATTTCTCATGAAGGAAAACTTTGAGGAATACAAAAAGTCACCAAGATAAGGACAAAAGAAGAAAGGAAATTTTAGCTTATGAAGGGTTACCACATGACTTTTCAAATGCAAGGATATGAAGGGTCATGCAAGTTTGGCACCATTTTCCATGAGGATTGAAAGGTCACAAAGGGGGAAGGCCAAAGGTCATTTGGAAAGCTATAAATAAAGGCTTGAGAAGCCATTTCTAATAGGTGAGATAGAGTTTGATTTGAGATAGTAATATCTAGCTTAAAAGAGTAGTAAGAGATGAGTATGATGTGTATTTATTATATCTAGCTTAGAAGAGGAAAGGTGAGACAGGAAAGAGATATTGTAATGAACTATCATTTATTGAGATAGAAAAATTGAGAGATAGTTGTGTGGTATACACAAAGGGGTTGGTGCTCCTATGGGTTGGTGCTCATGAATTATTGTTGTGTTGGTGCTCAGCAAAAGGGTTGGTGCTCCTGTGGGTTGGTGCTCATGAATTGTTGTAGTGTTGGTGCTTAGCAAAGGGGTTGGTGCTCCTATGGGTTGGTGCTCATGAATTATTGTTGTGTTGGTGCTCAGCAAAGGGGTTAGTGCTCATGTGGGTTGGTGCTCATGAATAGTTGTTGTGTTGGTGCTCAGCAAAGGGGTTAGTGCTCTTGCAAGTTGGTGCTTACAAATATTATGTTTTAAGTTGGTGTTCATTCATATACTTGAGATTGATCTCCATGGTTTTTCCCACATTGGGTTTCCATGTTAAATCTGGTGTCTCTCTCTATCTTGTGTGGTGTTTATTATTTTAGTTCTATTGCATATCTTTAATGTATGTTAAAGTGGAATTTGATTAAGGGAAAGTTTATAAGATATATGATATATTGATTCACCCCACCTCTCAGTATATCCTGTGCTTAATAGATGCTAGATAATGGTGGATCATTTTATGGAGAAAAATGTTCAAATAATTTGGTGGTAAATACATTTTTATAATTTTCTTTATGGTCCTACAGTACTTTAGTGGGATGAGCTAGGACTAAAATGATGGAAGTTTTCATTAGAAGAAATGGAACATGTTTTCCTAGATCAATGGGGTATAAAATAAAATATAAAAGAGAAATTGGATGATGAGGAGCAGGGATATATAGAGGGTAGGAGGGCCAAATAAACTCTATCTTGGGCCTGAATGGATATGATGAAGAATAAAAATTAGTGGAAGAAAATAATGACGATGAGGAAGAACATGAAAGTGGTGATGAAGAATAAATCACACATAATTATTATGAAGAGACTATAGATTATGCAAAAGGAGAGGTAGAGGATCTCCAAGAGAAAGAAGAAAGATTTGATGATAAGGGTTTTAATATTTTAGATCCAAATAAATTAGACTCAATTTTTTAGTTTCATGGATGCATTCAAAAGTAGAAGGTCATTGTGTTCATAAACCCTAGCATCAAGTATAACTCCATCAACATGTATGTGTCTCAACATCTACATGTTCAAGAAAGCAATATCAAGGAGGCTTAATATATGGTAATAATATTTAGGTTTTTGATAAGTTGAAGCTCACAATGGATAAATATGTTTTGTATTCATATTTTAATGCTTTGGATAATGATGATGTGGACATGGTTCTTATATATCCATGGTTAGAGACTTTGGGAACAATCAATATTAATGTTCAGAAGAAGTTCATGAAGTTTTGGTATAGGAAAAATAAGGTGACTTTACAAGACATCATAGTTGGAAAGGAACAAATAATAATAAAGGTAGATCATGAAGATGAGATTGAAACAGGTGAAGAAGAGCATGTGTAATATTTAGATGAATCCATAGATTAAAAAATAATACAAGTATAAAAGGTCATTTCATCTACGTAAGATATAAAGGAACCACTAAAGAAAAAAGTGGAAGAGGTAGAATAAAAGGTTGATAAGGTTAAAGTAGTAAAAAAAATTGAGGTGTATAAACACCCACATCATCATGGGAGGAAACAATCATGGATGCATGTGAAAGACTATCATAAAAATAATCACTTTGGATATATAGGAAATTAGAGTATCAATGATTATGGTTGTATAAGGAATTAGTGGAACAATCACTATGGCTATGCATGGAAGCCAAAAAATAACTATTATGGTCAAGTGTGGAATTAGAGTAGTGCAGCAGCATATGAAACGTGGAATCAATGAGGAAATCACTATAAATATGCATGGCAGAATAACTACTATGGTCATGCATGGAATTAAAGTATCACAATGTAGCATGGTATAGGGAATCAAAGGAGAATAATTATGGATGGGCACTAAGGTGGTACACTTATGATCATGAATGGAATTAGAGTGGTATGATGGAATTTAGAAACAAGGTTAGAGCTCTATCACCTACCAAGTGTGAAATTATTTGAAGCACGCTCATTATTTGGTTTCTTCTTATGTTTTAGGTATGAAAAACGTTAAGGATGGAAGGAATGTTATGTACCTAGGGATAATATATATTAATGTATATGGGTTGATGGATATGCTGACATGTGGCACATGTCCTCTTAGTTAGATATATGGTATAATATATTATGATAAATGAGTAACTTGTAGAATTAGTGTATTGGATAATGGTTGGCCTATATTGAGATTATGAGGTTACCCATCCATTGTTATTTATATATAGATCTATATAAAATAGGTGAATGTCATTGTAAATAAATAAAGTAAGCATTGAGTCTTCTATTATAAGAGAATATTGGAGTTTGTCCCCTCAAAAAGACATAATGGAGTTATTCCTTCATAAAGGAGTATTTTATGGTGTTGCCCTACCATAAGGGTGATTATTTTATTTATGTATATATTGAATATTTGTGTGTCTTAGCCCACCAATATCTATTATGTTGTGTTGATCTACATTATATTCTACATGTTTCCAATTATTATAAGTGTGGATCATAAAAAAACCATGTAAAATTCATGAATTATTTACTTTACCTACAACCTAAACTCAAACTTAAAAATGGTTACAAAGAGAGTGGCTAGGGTTTAGGGGAAAAAATATATTTTATTTTTATTTCAAAAATGATGGAATGGTATGGTAGACATTCAGGTGAAGTGATACCAAAATTTCATGAGAAGATGAACATAAGTATATAAATATATTTTCATGAAAATTAATCCTTTGTTTAACTAAGTTATGTAGTATTTTTAGTTTTAAATTTGCATGAAATTTGAAATAAAATCATGACTATTTATGCATGATATTTTGTATTGAAAATAATTTTGGTTCAGGGATTAATTTTTTGGAAGATGATAATTCTTAGTGGAAATTGTCTTTATATAACTTAATTTTGTTCAATGGATTCCAATAATGGAGATTTATGTTGTAAAATTTAAAATTCTTACTATGTGGTAGTGGGTAGTATAGAGTGAGAGGAAAATAATGAAGCAAGGAAAGGAGGATTGATATGGTTGCAATGAACTCATGTTTGCACATTCGGTCATGCATTAACTCAAAGGTATTGTTCTTTACTTTTTGAAACCATAAAAATTCCTTAAAATAAAGGAATACTCAAAGGCATTGGTTCTTTAATTCTTTAAATCATAAATTTTCTTTCAAATAAAGAAATAGTGGTTTTTATTTCATAAGATAAGGATTTATTTTGAATTTTTATTAAAATAAGTTGTTCTTTGATTAGAATTCATATATGAGTATCTTTCTCTATGTGTGTGTGTGTATGTCGATACACACACATACACCATGATTGTGCATATCCCTTCAGTAGTGGTTTTAGGAGAAATCCAATTCAAATATGTGTCATACATATTTGGGTTTGGGAATGATATTTGATTCCATTTCAATTTATTACTTAAAAAATGAACCAAAAAAATAATTTATATGTGGGGGGGATGTGTATACATGGATGGATGGATGGATGATATATATATATATATATATATATATATATATATATATATATATATATATATATATATATATATATATATTTCATATATGTCTTTAATGATTGTGAAGGAATGAATTATATAATACTATAATATTATTTGCATATATATATATATATATATATATATATATATATATATATATATATATATATATATGATACACATATGTGTGCACTTATATTTGTACATATATAGAGGTTATTTAACTAAAGTCAAAATATTAAATGAATCTATCTTGAATGGTAATTTTTTAATGATATTCCATTCTCCTTTGAAAGGAGTTAAGGTTATAGGATTCTCTGAGTTTCTAAGATACATATTATTTTCAAAGAAGAAGAATATGAAATGGTTATTGTGGTTGGGTTTTTTAATTTATTATAAGACTTTCTTTGTATGTATATATGTATGTGTGTTGTATATATTTATAATTTATTATAAGGGGGTGGTATATATTTAATTATAATATCTATATAAATATATATGTGTGTGAATTCATATAGTTTTTTAGTTAATGAAATAAAAAAATCTTTTAAATGACCAATTAAAAATATTAAACGAAAATAACTATATCTAAAAATTTGTGTTTTCTCATTAATGTTTATTTATTATAATAAATAATAAAGTAAAAATAGGTAAGGTTTGAATAATGGTATTGGGTAAAAATTGTCTTAAAATTGTTGGTAATTATGAAATAATGAAAAGAAGCAATACAAAACCTAGATTATTTTCGAGTCTTTTCTTGATGATGATATGAAATAGGTAAGTTTTCCCAAAAAAACTCTTAGGTTTATTTAACTTGGATCCTTATAAAATATTCTATTTTATAAGGAATGGTATAACTTTTAGAATTATTTATTTTTATTTTATTCCAAAGTCTTTGTCCCTTTTTTACAATGAATGGTATAACTCTAAGATAATTATTGATTATTATTTATCATAAAGACCTTTTGAATATTGAGTTGTTATATATTTTATTTATATATTGGAGGATGATTGTTAATTGATCTCAATATTTTTAAATGTGATATTTATTTAATGAAACTTACTTTAAATATTCTAAATATACTTGTATACAAATTAATGTGAAAAATGTATATCGATATATACACATATATGTGAGAATAATTTGGATCTTGAATATGAATATCCATATCTATTGTAAAAATATACCTTGTTGAGATTAGAAAATGTGTGGTTTAATTTTTTTGATTGGTAGAAAGGTTAAAAAAATAAGGTTATCTTTATTCTTAGTTAAAAATAGTAATCTTGAAGGAGAAAAATAATAGTGGGTTTGATAAATATGATAAATTTAGTTTTGTTTTGAAATAGCTAAAATACGTTATTAATAATTGTATAGTATCTAATATTTTTTTATTTATGTGAAAAATATATCAAATGAGAATTTTGAGTTATCTTTTTTATATATAGATATGTATTTTTTTATTTTTATGGAAAAAAATAGAAAATGTATCAAATGAGAATCTTTGAGTTATCTTGTTTTTTATATAGATATGATAAGTATTTGAAACTCTTTTTTTTTTTTGGATTATTTATCATATAAAATTCAACATGTGTTCTATGGAACATTTACTCTTTTATGTTATGTAACTCCCATAAATTTTTCTTAGGCTTGAATAAGTCCTTGATTTACCTATTAAGTGCTCTTAAAACACTTAGGCTACTTTCTTTCCATGTAATTTACCAAATTTGAATTGACTTGGATATGAATACTTATCTTTTTTATGAAGAATATAATAGTTTAGAAAGATGCAATATTGGAATTTATATATTAACTAGATTTTACTTTATAATTTATTCTTTTGAAAATACTAATATAATTTATGCTTGGATTAGATTTTGGAAGCTAACTTGTATTAACGGCTTAATAATTTGATAATAACAGTAGACTTATTTGAAGGTTTAGTAGTTTTATTTTTAAATATAATCTAAGAAAATATAGTTTATTGTCATAAACCTGCATGGATGTTTTTATGATTTATATTAAATATTGTTTGACTCAAATTTTTGTTTAAATTCTATTATATTATTGTGTATTATTGATTTTATATTCATAGGAATAGAGTAAGGTGCTCACCCTTCTATTATGAATTAATAGTGTGGCCAATGTTTAGAAATTATACTAGAGAAACTTGTGCATGCATGATTATCCCACATACATGTTTTATTAACTAATGGTAAATTTAATTCATATAAAAGTAAAATTATACATGATTTATCTCACTCCTCATAAGATTTTAAACTTGTGACAAAGTTGAGATTAAAGTTCATAAATCACTCAAATGAAAAGGTGTAGTTTTGTGTAACAACATGAGGCATTAATCTCACAATAATAAGAATGTAGGAATCTCTAGAGTGAACATAGATAAATGTGTGCATCAATAAGGGTTGTGTATGGACATATATTTTTCATGTTATAGGTGTATGATCATGTAACCTTTCCTATTAAAAAAATTGTGACTTGGTTGATTTTATGTCGTTTGGTTGTTGCATTTCCTTGACATTTTATTATTTTATGGAAAAACAATATTATGGGCATTGATGAATTATTATTTTTTTGGTCCTTTGACTCCATTAAAAACATGATTGATCTTAAGGTTTCCAAACTTATTTATTAAACTTGATCTCATATAAATATGTTTGAAGATGTCCATTTATTAAACTTGAGCATTTAATTGTAAGGTAATGTATTTTGTGATTAGTAATCTTAAGGATAATCTACTAATATTTAATTGGAATAAGATAAGTTTTAATTCATTTATGAATTAAAATTTAATGGACATTAAAGAAGATATATAAATTGGTTCTTTTCATAAATATGATTCATTGAGATCAAAAGGTTATCCTAAAGGATATTATGTTAAAAACATCCAATTAAAAATAAATATTTATATTATAATTTTATTTTTGAATCAAAAATATAAAATTAATAATGACATATTCATATATTTATTTTCATAAATAGAAAAAAATAGAACTTTATTTCGAAATAGTAGTTATTTATTCATTATGAAATAAAAGACTTAATTTGGATTTCCTGTATTTATATGATTAATATGTGTGATAAATTTATCTATAATAGATGAATAATTATTAGGATTTACCATAATTAGATAATATAATGAATGATAATTCATTACTTAATAAATGATAATATAAAAGCCAATGTTGAATTAAATAGACCATGTACTAAATTTGAATAGTTAAAACTATATGTAATGGAATTATCCCAATTATCTAAAAGAGATTCCTTATTTGATAATGAATAAAATAGGTTAACTTATATCTAGTGACTTGATAATTCATTTTACCGTAAAATCTATGATAAAAAAGGAAGTCACTTTTTCTTATAAACATAAGATAGATTCATATAGGATTCCACAACCTTGTGTTCACCAAAGTAAGATGCATTCCAAATTATTAATTAGAATATTTTGAAAGGCATTAATACCTTTAACTCATTTGACAATGAGATTTAATACTAACTTGTTTATAAGCATAAAATGAATTGAACATTAGTTAACTCATTAAAAATTATGAACTAATTAACAATTTAAAATGGTAATAATTTTAATAAGGGAATATTTATATAATCCCTTGAGTAATTATGGAATGTAAATACTAATGTTGGTAAATGAATGAATATACCAAAGAAGAAAATATGAATTTACATAGACATTGACAATAGATTAGGTCAATAAATGAATTTGAAATCCTAAGGTTAACTTGAGAACCACTTGAAAAATTGTAATGGGAATGCTTTGAATCATTAAATGAAGAAGGAAATTAGGATTTTTAAGAAAAGAACAAATATTATTTAAAGTAAATGAAAGGATTTCTAAGCAATATTTCATAAAGTAAATAATTTTATCAAATTACATTAAATAAAATAACCTGTAAATAATATGCTAATTTATATTCAAATTATGTTATGTTAATGAATCAAAATAATGGATTTTTACTTAAAGTAAAAAAGTCTAAACCTAAATAATATAAATTTAAGATGTTAAGAGTTTAAATTCTTTTAGTCTAAATGTTTAGTCTAATAATAAGTAATTTTAAATTATATAAGAATTTAATAATATATTTAACTAAATGAATTCAAACAATTATTACAATTATAAAAAAGCTTTCATTAGAATCTTGAAATGTGAAGTGTAAGAGTTGGACCTAAACTCACTTCTATTTTGAAAGTGAAAATAATTAATGTAACATGTCCTCATTAAGAAATCAATGAATCTACTGAAGTCAACATGTATTTAATAATCAATAATGCAATATGAACTAAAATAGTTTAATATTACTTTAATAAGACTTTTGACTTGCGTATGAAGAAGTAGAATTGGATAATGGTTTAAAAAAAAATGAATCCCAATTTTTAGGGTTCTAAAAAATATCTATAAAAATCAACAAATAGTAAGTCATAACCCTTGAATGTAAGAGACTATGTAAGGAAATATGATTTCACTAAAATGTGATATGTAAAATTTATTTTACATCAACAATACACTATACCTAACTATATTAAATATTCAATTCATATCAAAAACTGTTTACACAAATAAATAGTAAAAACTTGCCTAATTTAATGTTCCATTATAATTGAGGTACAAAGCTAAGGTTTTGAAAATAATAATGAATTTTTGAAAATATGTATAATATCTTAAACTTAAATTAGGTAGAAATTAGAAAATAATAAATAGAGAAAAAAAATGCCTAAAACATAGGAAAATGAGCCATTAAAAACATAATATGAAAAAATAATAAATAAACACATAAGTACACTAAATCATTACAAACTATAAAGCTATCTATGGACAAAAATTAGGTCTCTAAACTAAGGAACATAAATGTATTTAATACATGAGTGACATAAAATTATACACTTTTGTAAGTAGCACTTCAAATTTAATAAAAAATAATATTATTATTACATGAGGTGATTTCATTAATAGAATTGACAAAGTAATAATACATCATTATTGTTTAACATTTGAATCTTATAGAATAGAATATATTTAAGTATATTTCAAACTTGAAAAGGTGAAAATTTAAGGAACAGACTTCTTTATTTCATAAGAAGGATGAGGACAAAGATTTTTCATAGATTTTTCATAATTAACCACTACTCCCATAACCTTTGTTTTCTTTGGAAACATTTCATGACTTAAAATTAATAAAAACACATTATCATGATGGAAAGAATCAATTAAAATCTTTCTAAAATATTTAATAACATAATTATTAAAATCTAAATTACTTAAAATATATGACTCAAGGGAAAAATAATATATTGACAGGGTTTATATTAACAATTTAACCTATTCAAGTGTATGATGCATTATTGTGCTAGCATGTGTCCTTCTGGATACTATTTCATATGTTTACCCTTCATCCTCATAAAATTCACTAAAGACAAATTTTAAATATGAATGAAAGGAATAACGTTCCTTTTCTGTCTTTAAGCACTTATTTTTTTATTTTTTCATTAGGAATATATTAATTCATAAAAAGTTATATCAAACAATATTTTATGATTTCACATTAAAAATTTATTAAAATAAGCTTAGATTTGAAGAATAATCTTCTATAATATTTTCCCACACTCTCATTTAGATACACTAATTTCAACTAAAGTAAGCTTGAACTTGAAGAGTAGTCTTATATAATACAAATTTTAAATTATTCTAAAATATGTCAAAGCATACACTAATTTACTATTGCAATTTCCCTTTGTTTCCAAGAACATTTTTCATTGAATGGGGAAGGCATTCAAGATTTTATAATTTTTTTAAAGGAAACGTATATATTCTTTTATTGGGCCTTATTTTTTGGGATAATATTTTATAATTCATTCATATTATTAATTAAATTCATGGCCATGTATAACATTGATTTTACATCTTTCTCTAATGATCAAATATTTTCTTTAATGACCTCATTTCCTTCCCATTTAATTATGGACTTGGTCCATTATAATTAAAATTTCCAAATATTATGTAATTTTTAAATGAGTGATATTATTAAAGGCATCCTCTATTTAATTTATTAAATCTTGTATGAACCAATATATCTTGTATAAATCATTCACCTTGGGTTTAATTAGGTCATGAATAACACATTTGAAGTTATGGTTCATGGCATCCTTATCATGTTGTACATATTCGATGGTATACTTAAACTTTCCAAAGTTATTTAATAAGGTGTAAATGTCTATATATACAAATGGAAAAGGGAGGAAAGCCATACTATTCTATGGTGTATCAATGCTAGAATTTATTTCTTTATTTAACTCTATAATTCACTCTTCTATTTTTTATAAATTATTAGTATATTCATGAATATTCCATTCCCTACACAAAAATAAGATTAATATATTTTCTATTGTAATAACATTATACATGAAACAAACTCAAAACTATTTTTTCCAATTTAAATACCAAAAATGAAGTACAAACTCAAAATGACAAAAATTTGATATATGATATTGAATATATTATATCAAACTCTCCCTGACAAAATATTGATATTGTAGATATTAAAATCTGATTTATATAGTACCTCAGTCTTATATATTTATAAACTACCTATCATGGTTGTACCTTTCAATTTTAGACCTTCCCATTACTAAAAGTCTCACATTCATTATCTCTTTATGCTTAATTATTTATCTCTTAGTATGACCATTATTATTCTAATGACCCAAGCCTTTTATACTATGAAAAAATCTCTAAATTTGATTATTATACTTCACTTACATTTTTGGACATGTACCTATTTTCTAGCTCTCTAAACATTTGCATCCTAGCTAGACACATGTGTCGATGTAATTGTTAATTTTCTTAAAAAGTGTCTAATGCCCAAAATTCATCCAATTTATAAAAGAAACATATCTAAAAGGTCAGCCTAAGTAATTTAATGTGAGATATTTTCAAAATGGATTGATGTGTGTGTGTGTGTGTGTGTGTGTGTGTGTGTGTGTGTGTGTGTGTGTGTGTGTGTGTGTGTGTGTGTGTGTGTGTGTGTATGTGTATATATATGTATATATATGTGTATATATATGTATATATATATGTATATGTATATATATATATATATATATGTATATGTATATATATATATGTATGTATATATATGTATATATATGTATATATATATATATATATATATGTATGTATGTATGTATGTATGTATATATATATATATATATATATATATATATATATATATATATATATATATATATATATATATATATATATATATATATATATATATATATAATATTGACCCTCATTCATTCCTCGCCTAGAAATCACTTAAAACTCACAAGATAATATACCAAGAAGCACTAAATTAAGAATTTAAGTGAGAAAATCTACCCTATTTATCCCTATTTTCATATTGGTCATAGGATCCATATTTATACAAGTCTAAAATATTGAAAGAGTGTCCCATGAGCCATATTTTTCAAGTTACAAATGATGGCATTGCATATCTTTGCTTATCACATATTTTACCCTTTTTTGTACATAAGAAAACACATAAGGATCAAGTCTGAATATATAGAAAACACATAAGGATCAAAAATTGTAGTCTACTATGGTACTTAACAATCAGCATGGGAATGTGAGTAAAGAATGCATAGAGTTGGCTAGTAAACACACAAAGATACCCAATTTGGCCTAAATATTGGATTACTTGGAAACTAAGGAAACTAAGCCATGATGATTGGGTGGCTGACTGGACCTTAACAAAGTGGAAGAGGGGGATAACAGATAAGTAGGCTATAGTGATGACTAGTCATATGGGTAGGGATATGAGTGGCCAAATGATGATTAGAGGAGGGGGAATTAATAGATCAAGTGGGATCGAGGGAAATTATTTCATAACGCACCCTAGCTCTATTGATTATTGCATGAGATGGTAGACGTGGGTCAGTACCAAGACTGAGTTCCAACAAGGGAAAGGCTACATAGATGTCCATAATTATTTTGAGATGATGAGCTCATAACTCTCATTATTCTTGATAGGTTCGGAAGGATTTATTAATCTTGCTAGATTTATTGTTAGGCATTATATTGCTCTTTACCTTAAACAGTCTCATGGGCTTTATGTCTTTCTGGTTTCAAATATGGGTGTCAACATTGTCAATATTAAGCCAAATTCTTCAAAGGAATTTTGATAGGACCCTACAATCTAGCACATTATCTAGGAGGGTGAGGTGGCTTCTTTCATTAATGAGATGATTGGTCATGATGAGAATCTATCTCATCAATTTGTTGAGTCCTAAGAAGAGAATTCTAGACAAGTCCATATGGGGGTATTAGTTTTAAAGTCTCTAAGGAGGTGATTAGGTAAGCCATGGGGCTCCTTATCAAAGGGGAAAAAATCAATTGGTGCAGTAGGGTGCTAGACCCAAAAAACATAGGGATTTTCTTCAAGGAAGGTGACGTTGCTATGAAGCTCCATGGGGGATTGGATAGAGAGAAGTTTCCAGTGTCATGGAGGCAAATTTGTCTCATGATAATGAATTTATTCACTCTTTAAGGAAGATTCAAGGTATTTTACCACTACCAATTTGATTTACTCAACCATTTCAAGAATAGAATGGAAATTAGCTTCCCCTTTTTCCTATTATCTTCTCTAGAGAGTTTCATTAAGTCAACTAAGGAAATACAAGCCAAAAATCCTAACTTCCCCCTCATTCCCATCCACCAAGTTCTCATCTTTAGATTATACCACTTTCATTTAGCCTTGTGTCCCCTGAAGCAAATCAAAGTTAGTATTTTGGAAGGCTCCCCATCACACCCTTCTCCTATTGTTAAAGGTAAAGGCAAGAAATCTATTGGGACCCCTAAAACTCTATTGGAGGGGACCAAAATTAAAGATTATAGCATCTCGATTGGGAACCCCACCCTTTTTCCAAGGCTAATTCCCCTAAGTTACCCTATGGTAAGCTTGAGACACCCATCCAAGGGATTATGAATGGGTCTACTAAAAAGGGTCAAAAAGTGGCTAAGAAAGAATGAAACATTCAGCCTAAAAAGGGTAAGTCTATGAAGGAGGATCCTAAGCGAACAGAGGATTTAGGAAATTTTTTAGACCTGGGTCCTAATCTAGTTGAGAATGAGGCTAGGGGTAGTGTGTGTGTTTGCAGGAGTAATCATATTATTGTAATCCCATCTAAGAACCCTCAAGGCATTGTCATCTTTGATGAATTTGAATTTTGTAAAGATGCCTATGAGGTTGGTGAAGATGGGTCTCCCTTAGAGTTAGAATAAGAAGCTAAGGGAATGAGCCATTTTTCTAAAATGAATGAGCCCTACTCAGATGAAATGGAGGAGGATGTTGTTGAGCCCTGAGACTAGGAAAATAAAGGTATTTTTATCATTGTGTGTCATGATGGTGGAGGAAGGCATGGCAATCAAGGCCAAAATAGACAAAATACATAAAAAATAGAGAGTAATGGTTGAATATAATACCAAGTCTCTTCATCATGTGGCTTCCATGTTCTTTGTGGTGAATGATTTTGATAACAAGTCAAGGGATATAGGTGTGAATAATCTTGGTGACTATAAGGAAATCATTGAGTTCCTTACCAAATCTCGGACTACTGATAGCCCATAGTTGCTTTGTTGGTTCTGAGTGTTTACTTGTGTTTTTTTGTTCTTATTTTATATTGTAGTGTTGTGTATGTGTTTTTAGTGTGTTATTTGTGTGTTTTTTCTACCTTGTTTGAGGCTTTTTTTGCTTGTAGGGTGGCTTTTTAAAGGGCCCAGGACCCTCTTTTCCTACTTTTTTTAATCAAAAACAATTGTAGTCTGATTATATATTTTTAATAAATTGATAAGTTAGCATTATGTTGTTGATAAATTTTATATAAAGATCCTTATTACTCTAAAGGATCCTTGTTATTGAAAAAAATGTGTAGAAGTTGCCTTCATACTTATGGAAATAAATAGACATAGATGTCATATTTTCTCTAAGGGATATGAGAGTTCTATTTGTCTTAATTTAATTTCTAAATAGAGGTTATTTATTATAATAATATTTTTTACTATTAATATATGTATGAGGACTTTCAATCCTCATTTTATCATTAAAAAAAATTATATTACTACATTCTTCAAAATCCTTAAATATCCTATTTGACAATAATGTAACAAAATCATACTTAAAAACAATATACACATGTAATACATTGTTCAAAATAATATATTATATAATTTATACACTATAATCATTTTCAACCCCACCCCCCTCCCAAACATGAAAAATAATGGACATGATTATTTGGTTAAAGGGCATATTATCTTCATAATGAAAATGTTGCTATAATTCCATATTTCTCATAATACCTTCATCTTTAATACATGGAATAAGGAAGTTTCACTTAGTCAAATGTTTTAAATTATTTATTATGTTGGTCAAATATTTTTATAATGGATTATAATATAAAATACAATACTCTCTCCTTATTCACATTTTTTACCACCATTTTTATAAGACAATACCTTATAAAGGTCAAGGTTATTATTCTAATAACAAGGAATAATTTGGGTACTATAATATGGCTAAGATCAACATCTCATACATTTTTTACTATAATCTATTAGCCTTGTTTTTCTATGCATAAATAAAATCTATTAGCCTCATTTTTCCATGCATAAATAAAATCTATTATCCTTACTTTTCCATGCATAAATAAAATTTCTCTCCATAATAATATTAAGGGAGCATTGTTATATCACCCTTATTTATAATAAAACTAATTCATTTGAAACCTATCCTTAGTATGGGATTTCTTTGGATACTTTTTTAGTGAAAGGTGTATAATAATAAGTTAGGATAACAAAATATACTAAACCAATCTAAACATATGAAAAATAAAAATATGAATTAATTAAAATAATAGAATTATAAATATAGGTATGAAATGTATCAAAGTAAGAAAATAAAATGCTCAAATTTGACAAATAAAATTCATATATTCACTCCCTTGATTTTAAATTTCATGTGCATTTTCATAAGATGAAGATGACTAAAACTATATATATATATATATATATATATATATATATATTTGAAATTAATGTAATTTTATATTTATTTGCTCAATATAATATAAAACCTCTCTTAGTTTTTTTAAATTTATGGTAGATATTATAGAATACTTATAAATTTGTCCAGACCAATTGGCATAAAACATGTAGGCCACCTCTATTTCTAGAATGATTTTTGGGTTGTGATTATCTAATTCAATTGATAAAAAAATTATATTGATTTCACAAATTACAGTGTGAAATTATAAAAACTATTATTTATTTATTTCAATGATGTATGTTATTCCTAAAGAAATCAAGTGCCTTGATTATGTCTTCTGATTAAAAACCTCTCTCAAATTATCAAATTGATTCACAAAACCTATATAATATTATGTCCTTCTCTTTAATCTATTATTCTCCAAGATACCTTGTAATAACATAAAATGAGAGTAGCTGTGATGGGTTTTCCTCAACTAGATCTATGTTTGATGATAAGCTGGAAACCATAACTCATGCAAGTTAGAATATAATATATTGTGTATGAATATCCCTATGTATGAAATAAAAAAAAGCAGAAGAATGTATATGCTCTTTCATGATTTATCATGCGTATATATTATATATGTTTTTTCTAAATGAAAGCATAGGTATATTTATTTAAAATATATATTTTAAAGTAAATTAGGCACTATACACACTCAAGAATTTTATAAAAGGTAAAAACTTAAAAGGGATTAAAATGGGGAATGTATGTGTGCATGAATTAGAGAGGGATAAAACACAGGTTAATTTATTGGTATGGTGAGGATAAGAGGGGATTTTTAAATAATTTGAAGTGAATTAGAATATTTCCAACTCAAGGGATATTTCACCCAATGTAATTTAGCCAGAAGGCCCATTATGTCTAATTTAACCCATATATATAACATAAGCCCAAACATACTAAATAAATTTAACTAAATAATAAATAATTCCATATTACTATTTTTATGTGTCAACATAAACCCCTACCTTTATGTATGTGTGCATGTATGTTAAATTAAATAAACAAGTACACTTGAGAGGGTTCAATAAAGAGGTTGTAACTGAAACTTGTAAGTTATGCTTGAAATTAATATTCGATATGATAATGAGATAAAATTAAAAAATGAGGATAAATGTTACCTTATCACATAATCCAAATCTAATAACCTTAAAAATATTAAAACCACATCTCCTTGTTATTTTCATGAATGTCTTGACTACCATTGAGGGTTCATGAATGCTCATCAATGTTTTTATGTCTTTTAGGTAAATATATAGTGTACACAAAAAAAATATTTTCAAGTATATAAATTGATAATAAACTAATTAATGAAATAATTAAAAAATAAAATGAATAATATGAATGAATACATTCAGTGGTATGTGAATTGTCCTATCATATCTAAAAATTATTGAGTTGGCATGGGTCTTACTAACCCTAACGTGAGGTGAAACATTTGAAACATGGATCCTATTGACCCTTATATGGGAAAAACATATAAAACATAGGTCATAATAAATCTATCATGGGGGGAAATATAAAAAAATGGTTGTACTAACCCTATCATGGGGAAAATATGCACTTTTTAGTTGAATAAACAAACCTCTTGTAGCCTCAAAATGTCTTGTGTATCATGTCACAAAAAATATAATAATATGGCCACATTCCCTCTTTCAAAACTATGGATGTATCTAGATTTACCATGTGTAAAATGTATTTAAAATTTTAAGCTATGATAATATTTAGAGTACATTTATAACCTATTTGGTGTATAATAATAGAAAGATATCATCATGAAATATTATTAACACTATAGAACCCAGTACTAATATTCTAAATTAGAATCAATATAAATAAATGGATTAAAAAGAGGGGCAAGTGATATTCCCTAATGTATACCTTAATATGGATAAAATATAGCAATGAAGGCACAATAAATAGTCGTACTTAATATGAATAATATTTCTAAAATGACATATGGAAAGAGCCTATCTTGATGTAAGTAATGTATAATCTATAGACACAAGTGCCTATCATGTTTACAATGAGGAATTTGTAAAAAATAAATCACAAAAATAGTATTCCCTTCCCCAACATTGGAAATATATAATTGATGAGAGTAATAGCCTAAGAAATTCCCCATTATGTAAAATAAATAATCAATAAAATTGATAATTAATAAGTAAATATCATTCCCACTTGGTGGGAAATATATGATCAATATATGTGAACATGCATAAGTCCTTGCCCCCAATAGATGCATGATATAGATTATGTAATTATAGGAAAAGATATAAATCATCCACATGATATAGAGCATGGAAATAAGAGCTTTAGAACATGTGGAGACCAAAACAAAAAGTGAAAAATAAAATCAAGCATCTACAAAGTAAGGTAAAGTATGCAAATAAAATGTCAAGAAAATAAACTCAAAAAAAATTTCAAGAAAATAAACTTCAAGGAGGAAATGAATAAATAGAAAATATATTAAAGAGTCCAATAAAATATATGAAAAACCATTAAATCAAATAAAATTAATAGTCATGAAAATAGAAATCAAATCAATAAAATATAAAATTAAACTAATATTCCACCACAATTTCCATGGAGCCATTTTAAATCCATGTGCATATGTATATAATGTAAGTCTCATATCTCCCAAATAAATCATTATAATATATGTAAATAAATGATCAATCATTTGAGCATAAAGTAAGTTAACCAAGTTAACCAATGATACCAACAAATCTTGAATATTTATCATAGGATATACATCTAAAGGCATATTTAATCACATTATCATAATAAGGATGTGAATCTAGTAAGCCTTCATTATTAACAATAACTTATATGGCATAGTGATATACCACATTAAGTTTATTTTTTCTTTGATTCATTCTATGTAATGATATTTTATTTACAATTATTGGTGTTTGTAGTTGATATTGACATATGTTTTTTTATGTAGTTATTTAAGTTTAATTTGAGGTCTATCTTTTAACATCTTTTGAGTATTGATAGATTGACACTTATGATTTGGCATTTTAATTGGTGTATCTTTTATTTCAATATCACCACAATAAATAATGTCTTAAAAAACTTTATTCAAATAAAATCATAGGCTTATATTTCTCTCTATGGTAATAAAAATAAAAAACACGTGTCCCTATAGGTGATAATGTAAACATGTTAGATTGAAGTATATTATTGAAAAAATGTGTGTGGATTATTATAATAAGACACAGGAATCTTTCATGGTTTTTCTATATAAGTGGATAATTTCCTAAGATTATCTATTTTAATCACATGCTCTTAGCCTAAAACATTTATAATCTAATAATTTTATATATTTAAATGTTTAAATGTTTTGAAATGCATATCCCATATGTCAGCATGTGGGTAAATAACAGCTCAACCTCAAGTGTCTTAAAGTGGTGATAAAATTTTCTAAAATATGTCTTTTCATTAAAACACACTTTATATTTGAAATGTGATAAAATAATTTAATATATATATATATATATATATATATTCCAAATTAAGTGGTTAATAAATCAACCAATACATACTAGCTCTAAATTAAAGTATCCAATTTTGAATGTTCTCATGCTACCTTATTAGTAATTAATCATGATAATAAATCCCCTTATTACATAATAAATAAATTCATGGATCTATGAGGTAAAGTATGAAACCAATATAAATTCATATCAAATCAATATTCTTATAAAGATCTTATATAATAATGTTTTGTGGTGATCATAATCAACAAGAGAAGCATAAATGGTCTTGAGGTGTGTATATGGATCTCCACATCCATTGAATAAATAAATATTAGGCATGAAAAAAATCATGTGGATTAGTAGAGATTACAACCATATAGACTATAGGGTTTGATAATAAAACAATATAATCATACCTAAGAATAGGTGAATAGGAGCCAAAAGATAAAAGCTGAACTTGTTATTTTAATTCACCTATTTTACCATCATAATGACTATTTCAGAGGTTGGTATTGATTTATTTTGGATATGGTCACTCAAGAGGAGATATCATCATGGGATATGGGAAACTTAGTAGGTTTAGATAAGGGAGTGTAAAAATCCAATTAATTAGGCAACATATGAGAAGGAATATAATCATTAAACGCATTTGAAATCATATAATGAAAAGAAGAGAAACCAATAAAAACCATAGTAACATCATTTAAAACATAATAAATAGTATTACTATCTATTTCTTATAGCTTGTCTTTGATCTTAACAATATGAGAAGGATTTATCATAACATATATTTTAATAGTTCTAATAGATTCATCCCTATATTTTTCATCCTTTTTATCTTCAAAATAATAATCATTATCATCCATAAAATTGGAATTCATATCTTTATCAACATTTTAATTCAAATGAGTAAAAATACAATCATTTTCATTCACATTATGTTCCATACAAATATTAACATGTTGTGTACATATAGGTTTGAATACATATTTGTCTAAATTACTTTTATTAAAGTTAACACATATTTTCTTGGTAATTAATTTTAAAAATAAAAATTTAATATTCCATAATTATAAGTACTCATATAAAGACAACCAATACCCAAAACATTTACATCATTTATATTTTCATTAGGTTTCTTGAAACATAGTTTCCCTAATTATTCATCTAGATCACATAACTATAATAATCAACATATCAACTATCATAATAATCATAATTACTATATTATAAGTTATTTTGAAATATCATGGAATTAATAAAAGAACTTACAATTTACCATTATGAAAAACATCCAAAACTCAAACCAAACAATTAGTACTAAAGAGATCTAAAAATACAACGCTAACCAAATAAACACTATGAATATGCAAGATATAACATTAATATGGGTGTACAACACAATGGAAATGTATTAAGATACAAGTATGATAGGAAAATGAACTAGGGTTAACAAAAAATAAATAAATAAGTGTATCCATATAAATATTGGACATATTATAATCACAAAAATAACCAACCATAAAAGGAAAAGGTAGTATACAAGGCAATGTCAATAACACTAGGCACAAATAAGGTGTAACCCTAATAATATGGCACAATAATGCAATGGATAAGCATATAATATAAGGAAACATATAAATTAAGGATATAAAAACCTTAAAAAAAATCATATCCAATATGCAATAAGAGAAACAATCTAACCTTAAGGGGTGTAAGAGAATATAGGTTTTCCAAAAAAATATAATAGGTAGTGCATAATATTATGTTAGGCTAAAAAAATTACACTAAATCATTTTAAACATACATGCAATACAAATATGTATAAATACAATAATATAATAGTAAATACATATATGAAATATGCCAAAATAGAGAGTTAAAATGCTTGAAATTGACAATGAGAGTTCTAGAGTCAGTACCTTGATTTTTAATTACTTGTGTACTATAGAAGGATAAATTTGAATGATAATAGGTTTATATTTGAAATAATTTTAGGATTTTATTCATCTACTCAAGATGATCAAAAACCTCTCTCAATTTTTAAAATTTGAAGCATATTTTTGTAATTTTTATTTCATTACCCATATCATTATCGACATAAAATGTGGAATTCGTCTATAATTCTAAAATGAAATATATTTTTTTCATCTAATTGAGATGATCATAAACCTCTCTTAGTTTTTTTTTTTAAATGTGATTTCTTAGAATTTTTTCTTCTTCCTTTTAATAATGTTGAATCTTCCTTAAAAAATTCAAACACATTTATCTATGCCTTTTCATTTATAAAATATCTCAAATTATTGAATTTATACACAAAACTTCTATAATTTATTCTCCTTTCAACCCCAATCCACTCGAATATACCCTAAAAAATCATAAAAATAGTAGTATAGGTCTACCTTAATCAAATCCATGTTGGATGACAAATTGCTAATCAACACTCGTACAAGCCAATAGTAAATCTGGTGTGCATGAAAATCTCAACCATTAACCTTATATATGAGATGCAAATAATTATTATACTCTATATCCTTTTTCACTATTTTATTAATTATATCTCTTTTATAAATAAACTCCTAGCCATCTTTATTTATATGAAATATTTTTATTAAATCAGGAACTATGTACACCCAAGTTGAATTCCAAAGGCAAGACTTAAAAAATAAGAAAAGGGGGAATAAATTTGTATATGAATTAAAGACCTAGATAAAGCACAGGGGAATCTATGGGTATTATACTAGCCCAAATTTTACATAGTGTAACATTTTATAACAAATTTGATGATGGTATAAGGACCTTAAAAAATAATAGCATTGTCAAATCCATTTTCTTACCTATTTACTCTTTTTATGTTTTCCAAATATTCATTAAGTGTCAAATTTTTAAAATATGACTTGAAAACTTATAACCGCAAAAGTTCCATAATGCACCAAAAAATCATCATGGTGGTTGTGTAAAATTGTCACAGTATTTTTTTAGCCGTTTCAATGGTTTCATTAATTACCATGGCTATTTCTAAACTACCACTCTACTTAAATTGGTGGCTTCATCACCACTTATGGAACTATCCATGAAACTTGTTGTGAATCTAGAGCTAGTTGATGAGTAACATGTTAAAGCTATGAACATCCTCCAACAATGATAATCAGAGGCTCCACCAACAAATTAAGTAGTATTCTATTTTGTAGAAGTTTTGTAACTTTTGAAATATAATATTCCATTGTAAAAGCATATGCTAGTTTGTTAGCATATTTACCTCTAGGTCAGTATGATTGTGAAAAGCATGTGTATTTTAGAACTTACAAGGATAGTTGTCTTTATCTTTGTACACCTATATTTGTAATTGATCGGTATACTGCCTGATTTTCCTATAAAGGCATGTATTACCATTTATAAAGGGAGATATTTTTGAGAAACTTTGTATAATTTTAAGTAATTAACATAATCAAAGGAATTATGCAAGGATTGTCCATGTTTGATGTGTTAATTATCATTTTATCTTTTCTCTCAATTGCTAGTTAAGGTCTTGAATTTTAATGGTGTCTTAGAATTCTGAGTTGTATCCTTGTAATCATAGGTTTTCTAATTTGTGCAACATGTTATATTAGCTAAAAGATATTTTATTCTGCTTCATTTTTATTTCTAATCCATTTTTAGATGTACATGTGCTATTTGATAATAGTGGTAAATCTTTAAAGAATAACTAGTTCTTACTTGTGATTCTTCATGATATCCTTTTAAATTATCTTGGTATATAGTGGAATTTGAGCTTAGGATATTTTAAATTAAATATTTACTTGAATGCATAGACAATTGGAATTAATGATTTTTCATAATGTTTAAGGCTAAAATTGGTAATCACCCTTTTCTTTTCTACCTTACCCTTATCTTTGCTCCTTTTTTGCACCAAGATCACTTTAGTTTCATCTTCATTATAAATATCCACTCAGATTAATTTGTAGATTAAATATAGATATAATTCACTAAGTATTAACATAGATTCATATATAATGGACCAAGGTGTCTCCCAACCACCAAATCAAATAAATATTATGGAACAATTTAACTCACTCTACTGCTATTTCACCATAGGAAACTAGATTACCAAAACCTGCAACTCATGCTCTAAATTTTATAAATTATAAAATTAGAAGTGTCATTTAAAAACTAATAGCACCTGTGGTTCACTTAGAAGCATCAATAGGAGAAACTCTTGTTGGCGCTAGAAGGAGGGCCTAAATTCTCTATATCTTTGATGAACTTAGTCTGTTCTATATAAAGATTAGTATATCTTTGTGTTTTTAAGTGAATTTTTTCCTTATAAGTATAAAGATCATTGATATTTGATATTTATATCACATCTTTGTGCTTCTTTTGAAGTTCTTTGAGCATTAATGCTTGTGTCTAGTAAATTTAGCTTAAACTTCAAATATCCATAGCATCTAAAGTTAGAACGACTTGTTTTGATCAAAAGTGGGCATATCTTTCATAGATCTGAGTTAATTTAGGCTTGGAATTATAAAGATAGACCATATTTACATAATTAAACACATATTTGAGCTAATTTAGTCAAAGATCAACATCCTTTCATACCACCTTTGTAAAATAAGCTCAATGTGTAAGTCTAACTCTTGTTCTTCATAAAATTTAAATTGATACATCATATTTTAGGTAGGATCTTCAAATTTCAAGATGGAATTGCCTAGGATTAGAACAAGATCACACTCAAAGACCAAAGAACATTTCCTCAAGCTTGAGGTCCACTGAAAAGCTAGACATGACAAAGGTAAACACAAAAAATCCAAGTCTCTTCCAACTTCACCTCTTCAAGGTAATTATGCCTTCAATCTTCATCCAATTATGGTATGGTTAGGAGATTCTTTAATTAATGTGCCAGGGATAGTTCATGATCTCTTAAGAAACCTTGAGAAATATCTACCTACATTTAGTCCAACAGGTATAGTAATTTTTGAGGAACACATAAAATATTTTAAATTTGCCTTAAAGTTACTAAATGGTGTGCATGAGGATGTAGCATGTAGGATGTTTCCATTTACTTTTAAATATATATGTTATGAATGTTTATTAAACTTGGCCAACAATTACATTAGAAATTGAAATTATTTCAACAATGTGTTTATAGATCAATTCGGTAAGATTGTTAGTCCTTGTGTTATTTACCATCAATTCACTACTATTAGAAGGGATGCTAGTGAGCTTATCAGGTCATTCAATTATAGATTTCAAAAAATGTATAGTAGGACCATATAGCCTTATAATCCAGATGATTTTCTAGCTTTATACATCTACAAAGATGTAATAGATCCTATGACTTTCATGTTCCTAAAGAGATCCATTCCATTTATAGCTTCTTTGGCTTAGGCCTATTTTGAATTAGTGACCATTATTGATCAAATTCAGCCCCAAGGGAAAATGGCTTACTCAATCCCAAATGTGAACCCACATATGTCTATGATGAACCTATTTCCAAATAACAACCAAAATATCTAAGCATTAAACTAGCTCCCAAACTTAACTCAGTTGTCATTGAGTCATGTATCTCCCAATCAAAATTTAGCATTCTTAAATCATTGTAATAATGGCTTCAATGTAGGTGATAAAAATTATTTGGTGAAAATTATTGGTGCTAACAATAATAGGGTACATAATTTTGAAACTCTTAAAAATGAGAATGAGTCTATCTTGAAAATGGTTCAAAAATTAAGCACTGATTTCCTTTAGTTATAGAAATAAGTAGGTAATATTGGAGAACACTCTGGTAGTAAATTCTCATTTCAAAGGTTTAATAGGCCAAATAATATATTTTAGAATGATATTTTTCACAATAACAAGGCTAATGAACCATCTTCTAGTAACAAGAATATGGACATTAATCTTATTTATATTGCATTACCTAATTATTATAGAGTGCATTGCATAGCTAAGCATGGAAAAATGGATTGCATAGAGTTATACAAAGCCTTTAAGGATTTTGAAGAGGATTTAGATACATTTAAAGTGGTCCCCAATAAAGAAAGTGGTACAGCTTCTTTTGGATCTAAGTCTTTTGATCAAGCCTTCATGGTGGACACCTTTGACTTCCCCTTTCAAGAGGAAAATGAACCTGATGAGATCCCTGAAGAGATCCAAGCCTTTTAGCATTTCTTGAATAATACCTACCCCTTTAGGAATAGAGAGAATATGTAGCATTTGACTACCTCAAAACCTCCAAATAATTTTGGGACTCCTAACACATCTTTATGCAACAATCTAGAGCCACCAAAAGGGAGTAATTCTAAACCCAATGTTGAGATTCCTAGTTCTTCTAGTAAAACTAGGTATAACTTAGTTGAAGACATGAATAAAATAAAGGCTAATATCACATTTCATGAACTCATGTATATTATAGAGCAAAGGGATCTCCTATTTGAATCCTTGTTAAATAAGCACAATCCACCCAAGGATGATCATGCCAATGTGATGATGCATAAAGCAAAAGCTGAGTCTCCTCCTCTCTTGCTCAAAATCAAGATGTTTGGTAAGAACTTCAATAATTTCTTATTATATTTAGGATCGTCTACAAATATCATGCCAATAATTATATGTAAACAACTTGGTCTAACACCTATAAAGTCTGATAGGGTTGTCACCCAATTGGACAAATCTAGAGTCAAGGTTATAGGATAATTGTTAAATGTTCACATGTAATTAGATTATAAGCTTAGGGTACAATAATTCATTGATATTCAAGTGGTTATCATACCTAATTTTTATGATATCTTTCAAAGTAGAGAATGGACCAAGGCTTTGAATGGTTACATGTCCACAGATTGTTCACATATGTGGCTATCTTAGAAGGGTGTCCCTAATCAAATCAAGGTAGAGAGAGAACCAAGAATGAAACACATGATAATGAAGTACAATGATGTAAATGAGAGGGTTAACATAATTGACTTAGACTTATAGGTCTTTACCCTAGATACTGATAAGGTATGTAATCCTAAAAATGCTCATGTTGTTTCTAAACTATGGAAATTGCATTTTGATGGGGTCAAATGTAATGTTGGATCTAGTGTTGGTATAGTTTTGACTAATCCTACTGATATAAAATACCATGATTCCTATAGGATCTAATTCCCTTACACCAATAATCTTATTGAATATGAATCCCTTATCCTAGGTTTACAATTTATTGTAAAGAACAAGGTAAAATAACTACTAGTTTATGGGGATTCAAAACTAGTGGTCAACCAGGTAAGAAGTAAATACCAATGTAAGCTCTCATACCTAAAAAGTTATAAGTTTAGGGTTTGGGATCTAATATAATCCTTTGGTGACTTTAGCATCATTTCCATCCTAAGCGAGGAAAACCAAGCTACTGATGAGTTAGAATCTATTGCATCCATCCTCATGCCCAACCAAGACTCCCCCAATTTTAGCATTGAGTTGATCTCTTGTCCTTTAGTGCCTGATAATGTAAACCATTTTCAATTTTTTAATGATGACTATAATATATTGGATTTCATGACCAATTTTGGAGCATTTTATGCTCACATTATTGATGAGGCTAATAAAAATACATTCAGGGAGGACAAATTTGATGGCAAGGTCATTTAGTTAAATGACAACAAAATCCCTAAGGGGATGATTTCTCTAGAAAGACTTTTTGATTAGGAAAAAATCATTGAGGCTTCTAAGGTTCCCAAAGTAAGTGGGAAATATTATAATTCTATTGACCTTATTCTCCAAGATCAACCCTAGTTACTAAATGTCAGGAAGGCCTGTACAAACTTTAAGAACAAGAAAGCTAAATAACTCCTGACCCAATAAAAGGATGTCATATCATGGTCCTATTATTATTTAAATATATTTTATCCTAGATTCATCACTCACACCATCCCTTTGAAAGAGAACTATAAACCATTCAGGCAAAAATAGAGTCCTATAAACCCTGTCTTAGAGCCAATGATTTTTAAAGAATTTAAAAGGCTTCTAGATGCTAGGATAGTCTTCCCCATCAGGGACTCTACTTGGGTGGCCAATTTGGTTCTATTCAGGAAGAAGAATAGTGAGATTAGACTCTATATTGACTTTAAGAACTTGAGCAAAGCATTAGAGAAGGATAGCTACCCCCTTCCTTCCCTAAACTAAGTAATTCAAGTTATTTTAGGTTTAGTTATGATGTATTTTCTTGATGTATTCTTAGGTTACAACCAAGTGTTGGTTGATAAATAAGACAGGATGAAGATAGTGTTCACCACTAAATAGGGAACATTTTATTAAAAGAGAATGCCCTTTGGGCTAATCAATATAGGAGATACCTTCTAAAGAGATATGGACCATACCTTCTAGGGCTTGATAGGTAAGTGTATTATTATATATATATGGATGATTTAATAGTGTTTTCTAAAAAGAGGGAATATCACTTCATGTACTTGCAATAAGTTTTTTAAAGATGTAGAAGGTATGGAATCTCTCTAAACCCTAAGAAGAGTATCTTTTGTGTGATTGAAGGAAAATTATTGGGTCATCTTATAATCAAAGATGGGATCTCTATAGATCCTAAAAGAGTGGAGGCCATATCTATAATAAAACCCCCAAATAGTAGGAAATAGTTAAATCAATTCTTTGGTAAGATTTTTTTTAAGAAAGTTCATTTTTGGCTTTGTAGAGATTGTCAAGCCACTAAATGACATGCTGAAAAAGGATGCCAAGGTCACATGGAATGAAGAGTCTAAAAAGGCATTCAATGATATAAAGGAAGCCATTATCCAATCTCTAGTCCTTATAAGTCTTGATTTCTCAAAGGACTTCTACCTCTATCCCTTTGCATCTAACCACACTATGGTTGTAGTTTTGAATCAAAAAATTGAAGGGTGTGACCACCCAATTGCTTTTATAAGTAATAATTTTAAGAATGTTGATAAGTAGGCATATGCATTGGTTAAGGTAGTTAAGCAATTCAGGCATTATATGCTTATAAATAAGATACATGATATCTTACCTAACCCTACCACCAAACTTATGTTAAGTCAAAATAAATTAGGAGACTGTAGAGGTAAGTGGATGTTAGTTTTGCAAGATGAAAATAGAAAAAATTGTAAGGTTCCAAGGATTGATCTAAATGATTGCTAATACTAACCCTAGGCTAAGAATTATGTAAGTGGATCAATAAAACTTTCAAGCTAGTGAATGGTATGATTCAATCATACATTTTCTAATTAATAGCACTTATCCTATAGGATTATCGAGGGAGCAAAAGAGAGCCCTAAGATTAAAATTAGCCCACTACTTAATCAAGGATGGGGTCTTATATAGAATAAACTTTGAATGAATTTACCTAAGGTGTGTCTCACAAGAATAAGCCACCCAAATCATGAACACCATTCATAAAAAGTTGGGTAGTGGACATCCATTTGGGAAAACCATAGCCCATAAAATTCTCAAAGCTAGCTATTATTGGCCAACTATTTTTCAGGATGCTCATAAGCATGTGAGGTAATGTCACTCATGTCATATTTTTATCACCAAGGAGCCAAAGGCAACAATGCCTCTGTAACCATTCATGATTCACAAACCATTTACACAATCGAGATTAGAATTTGTTTGGGGTAATCAACCCCAATTCATCTAAGGGCCACAAATATGTCCTAACTACCACATATTATTATACAAGGTGGAGTGAAGCTAAAGACAATAAATAATGTAGGACTAAAGAGGTGATCAACTTCTTAGAAGAAAACATCTATATCATGTTTAAAACTCTAGTCTCTCTAGTATGTGACAATGGGTCAGCATTTATATCTATAGAGATGATAGAATGGGCTTATTATAATATAAATACTCTTAATTTTACATCCAACCATTATCCCCAAGGAAATGGAGTCTCTGAATATACAAATAATAACCTAATAAAGGTAATCAAGAAATATATCGAAGACAAATCTAGGACTTGGCATAAGCTCCTTAATTTTGAACTTTGGGTTGATAGGATAAGAGTCAAGCAAGCTTTGAGAGACTCACCATTTCTATTGGTGTATAGATAGGAACATATATTTCCTATCACTCTCAAGTTGACCACATACTAATTTATGTAGGAATACATGGAAGGGAGGTAATAAATAGCTAACTCTAGATTGTTAGACATCATTCAAATGAAAGATGCAAGGGAGAAAGCCTTTGTTTATTTTAGCAGACATCAAACCATAATCAAGAGATGGTTTGATAAAAGGTCAAAGATTAAGGTGTTTAGACAAGAAGACCTAGTTCTCCTTTAGGATAAAGCATTTGAGCTTAAGGGAAAACATGGTAAATTCACACCCTTGTGTATTGGCCCATACCAGATTGATGAAACATTAGAGAACAACACCTTCAAGCTCAAACATCTACAAGGAGCAGAGTTTACATTACCCACCAATGGGAAATACCTCAAACACTACTTCTCTACTACTCCTCCATAGGTTTTCATGGAGTAAAATATAAGATGGTTAAATTTAGAGTAGGTAGGCTTACTAGTTTCCTTTTAGTTATTCCTTCTTGTCCCTTGTTTGTACATATGCATGTATATGTTTATTTGATTTCCTTTTATTTTTGTTGTGTGTTTCTTTCTTATTACTTTTTTCCTTGATTCAAATAAGTCCTTTAGACAATCCTAAACTTAAATTTATGGATTTTTCTTGAAAAATCCCAAGATTCAAAAACAAAGACGTGTACCCCATACATGTAGTGACCATGGTCCTGAAATGTAAACATAATGTTATAATTTATAAAAACTAGTGAAGACCAATAGAAGAAGTTAACCATTTCATGAGACCCTAACCATTACCTCCATCTCAAATTGGTTTAAATAATAATTTCACTTGTATGATGAAAATTCAAACTATCATGGTATAGTCATACTAGCACTTAATCAACATCCTTACCTGGGTTAATGGTTATAACCATAGGTGATTATTCAAAGATCGAATACTTGACTAAATCCTAAAACATAGTTATTATAATTCCCAACCTTGATAAAATCATAAGGCTTCAATAAAATACAAAAAAATAACTCAATGTAAAACTAAAATATTGATAAGCATATGTGATTCTAGTAATCTCCACCAGGGCTATGGATGCCTGGATGACAGTGGATCAATGCCTTGAGTGGAGCCAAAGGCATCTTTGTTAGGGATATGGATTCCTAACTAGTAGTAGAGTAATGCCCAAGCCTTCCCTAAGCCAAAAGGCATGGTTCGTAATGAACATATTAACATGCTATAAGTCAATATTAGTAACTAAGGACATGAAACCCTGTAGTTGTCTCTTGAACCCCATGAAAAATAGTAAGTGGAAAAAAAGCACATACGTAATAGAGATATGACATGATGTTTGATCTCAAGTTTGGAAGTATAAGCTTTATTTCAACCATAATCTTATATAGATGGTGATTTTGATCAAATAAGGTGGATGACCTCATTATTTGTCTAAACTAGAGTCCCTAGGTTCTAACATATTGCTATGTTTCCCCCAAAAGGTTGGGACCCTTGAGAAACATTAAATTTGAACATGAAGGTTTAGTAGGCTAAGATCATTTTTATAATTTGAGGATCATCCACTTTGTTAAAAATAGGCATACTTGGTCTTGTTTTATATTAATTTTGACTAACATTGCTAATGAATGTTCTTTATGGCTTTTAGTTGTAGATTCTATGGCATTTGTCTCTAAAATTTCCATATTCAAAAACCTTGGCTAAACCCCTAGTTTGAATTCAAATATTGGTAGGAACCAAATTGGCAAGAACATTTTAAAATATATTTTAAAACCTAAGTATAAAATTCATGTTTTAATCTTAGCCATGTTTTAACATAACTAAGACTTAACCCTAAAATACTTGGTCCATTTTGTCTCACCCTTTTTAAAACTTCCTTTTATGTTTACCTATCTTTGATTTGCAGGGTCCTTTTAGTATGTCCTAACTTAGCCTTAGGATTTAATCCTAAGGCCCCAACATATTTATTAATATGAGCAAGACCTTAGTATTAACACCTTAAGCCTAAGTCTTTTACATTTTTATGGTCCTAAGTTAACTTCCTTACATCTTGTAGGATCCAACAGCATGTGCTTTATCATGGAACTTCATCCAACAGTGTGAGGGAAGCTTAAAAAAACCCCATGCATAACCCATTGGAATAATTACATTCAATCCCTCAGATCATTATCAACATCCCTCACTTTATCATAAGGACCCAATCGGATAGAGTGAAGCATAGTGGAAAGGTTAAAGGGATATAGAAGGCCCAAAAGATCAACATGTGTCACCTTCATATTCAAAAAGAAAAAGCAAATGGGTCCCTTCTGAAAAAGTGACCAACCATAAGCAAGCTCCCATATCATGATTAATGGTTGATGCTTCATCATGGATTTTGATCCAATGAAAATAATTAAGTCCAAGATCTTGGGAGGCCCCGTAGACGTGCCAAGTGGCATTCTCACACTGGGTCATAATAATTTGACAAGATTAAAATTGAAATTTGTGTGACCATCATTTGACATATATGAAGACATGTTTGAAATTCACACAACCATAAAATTTAATTCAATCAAATTAAAACTTCATTAGCCTAAAAATTGGTGTTTGTGCAACCATCATTTTACATTCACAAGGATGTATTTGATGTCTACAAGTCTATCAAATTTGATTTGATTAATTATTATTCTTAGGGTCAAAATTCACTCCCAAATCTTGTTATAAGGCTCAAAATTGGCTTTATAGGCTGAGGGAAGTGCTTAAAAAATGCTCAAACACTATAGATCTTAAAACTACAAAATATAGAAATGGTCTTATAATCTAAGTATGAAAAATAAACCTAGTCTAAGTCTATACTTTAAGATCCCTATGACATTTTATTTAAACATCATTAACCTTAAATTATAGGCTTATGCTAAGCCTTATTTTGAAAAGAGATTCCTTATAGCATAAATCTTAGACCAAGTGCATCTAGTTAAAGGTTTTAATGTGTTTTATCAAATACAATAAAATCTTACATGTTATTGGGCCATTGTGTCATGTTGATCCTTTTGGGCATATATTTAAGCCATGGCCCCCTTGTATATAAATTTGAAAATTTAGGCATAAACCCCTTAGCTTAAGGTTTATTTCGTACTTATTAATTATAAAAAACCTTAGTCTAAGATACTTAAGCCTAAGTCATGTTCTTAATAATTTGCTAACTTAATGTTTGAGCATCTTTGTAGATCAACAACACATGCTTTATCATTGGGTTTTAATCCAATGATGTGAAGGCACCCAAAGAATTTTCAATAAGACCCTAAGAGCTCACAAACTTGATGCATGGAAAAAATGCATTCAAGGCCAAGCAGATAAGATGATCTAATGATTTATGCTTTACCACTAGATTTTGATCTAATGACATGAGGGTACTCATGACTTTTCAAAGGCCCAAAAGCTCACCGCATGTCCAATGTTCATTCATCAAAACGCTGACATAAGATTTGAAACATATAGAAGGCACATAAAGGTGCCAAGTGTCATGACCATGGGGTTTACAATATAAAGAACCAATCATAGCTAAGGGACCAGATTATAATCTATGACTCATGCTAATCCAGGATTTTGATCTTATAGTGCAAAATGAAGAAGGTATTTTAAATACCAATAGCTAGTGTTCAAATATCATTTATGAAAAATGCCATGAAAGGTCTATATTGATGCCACATAGACTCCATGTAAGCAAAAAAGGACAAAATATAAGATCTTATGGGCTCAAAAATACAAAATTATAAAGGCAAAGGTCTAAATCAAATCCAAGGCATGTATAAGCCTAAGCCTAGATATATTCTACCATTAAAGCTCCAAAACCCTAGACCCTACATAAAATTGACCTAAATAGACTCAATTGGTCATAATTCAATCAAAAGAAAGCTTAATTATGTTTATTGTGAGCAAAAAAGAGCTTCCACAGAGACCATTTGTTATTGATACAAGAAATTTATATGAATAGAAATAATGGTAGCCTGTAGACAATAGTTGAAGGAGAAAACCAAACTCTATTTGTTAACAAATAATGAGGGCCAAATCTACAAAGACACTAAATTGGATACTATAGCCCTAAATAACCCATACATTAAGAACTAGTTTGAACTCTTCTTTAAGATTGAGGAATTGATGCCCATCATAAAAGAGGAGCAAAGAATTACCACAATAGATAAGAGGAACTATGACCTAGTTGTAGTCCAAATGGCTAGCTTTTTCCATACCATGGTAAAACATGAGGTACTACATTGTATTGACATCCTTGCTCCCATCTTTATTGACTATAAAATTGATAATGAAGGGATCATTAGGGAGGGAAACTCTAAGGAAGTAGCATATATTTCTCTTATATCATTTAAGAAATATTATAAGTTCCATTTTCCTCATGTTCATTTATTTAAGATCAAGGAGTGGACAAGTAACCATGATCTAGACTTTTTATTTAGACCCTGACTACACCAAGGCCCTCATATATTTTAGGATTTTGAGGGTAAAATCCTAGTAGTCCAATTCAAGGAGGGCATTAGGGTAATAATTATCTTGTTTAACTAAGCCTTTGGAGCCCCCTCAACCACCTATGTAAATAAAATATAGGTCTCATTTGTCCATTTCATGGTGGAACAAAAGCTTACCTCTCCAATTAGAGATTTAATCAGTGTTTTCCTCACTAAGTAATTCACTACCATAAAAAGGAATACCTCTAAGAAATTTTATATGTTGTCATACCTATCAAATTCCCTTATTACCTCAATCACCTTCCCTAGGATTATGAATTATACCCTAGATAGTAAAACCACCATTTCAAACCACTATTTCAAATTGCATATCTTCAAGTACAAGAGTCACATGCAATTTATTTGTGATTGTTTGTATCCAACCATAGTTGAGACCAATACTAGTGTTCACATGCCTAGGGTCCACCCCAAAATCAAGAATTATATTGAATTGATGGATGATAAATGGTATTACCCTGACTTCATGGTCTTCAAAATTGAAGGGATCATGTCACATCCCTATCTATTGCTAGTGTATGTTCCTAGCAAGCTAATCGAGCAATAAATTACTTCCTAGTTCATACATGACATTGATGGCACTTGTAAATAAAAGGAGAAAGGTCTTCTCTACCCCTTTACTCTAATCATAGGAAGGACCATACTCCATGACTAGAAATAGGTTGAAACAATGGTCAGATACCAAGATTCATTTGGTTTTCAACTTGATGAACTTAAGATGTGGAATCTAAAGGGTATAGTGGCCAGCCACTTGAAGGATAAGAAGCTCCCAAATATTAAATATGTATATCAACTTGGTGTTCATGACACCATTTATATCAAAGCCAAGAATTATGAATAAGTACTAATCAGGATCTAAGGCCATAATATTAAGATCAAACACAGGTTAACCAGAGATAATAAGCCCTAAGGATAAAATTGGAAAATGCATCCTTTACAGTATCATTTATTACCTAATCCATCTAAGATAGCTCAAGAGGCACCCCAAATAGAAAAACTATAGACATAACCTTAAGGGTAGCCTAAACAAAAGCAATATGAACAAGGTAAGGGCAAGGAGAAAATGGGAGAAGTAAGATTAGAGTAGAGACCTAGGGAGGGACCCTCAGCTTCAACATTGCCCCAAAGGCCACCTTCCCCAATTTAATACATATACATGATAGCCTTAGAACCAAAATACACACTTGAGGGTGACCTTAAAGAGATTTTAGAGGCCTATGACTTAGACAAGGAGGTGGGGCACCAAGAAAATGAAGGAAAAGAGATTTTCCTTATGGCATCCCAGGAGAAGAGGAAGGTAGAATTAGCATTGTTTCTTGTGGGACCAAGAAAGGGGCCAAGATTGACCTTCTCTCACCCAATAAATGAGGTAAATTTTTTTAGTGATGAATTTCATATTCATGCACCAGTCATTCTTGATTGGTTCATTTATAGGAAACTACAAAATATTCCCTCCCTTTCCCATTCATGGGCCATGACAAGGGTTGATGGAATAATAGTACATGATGACATGAAACCATGGATCAGAGACATGGTAAAAGAGTAAGAAGAATGAATAATTTTGGTCACTCAAGTACCAAAAAGCAATAATATGGATGCTCTTATAGTGTCTAGTAGCTCAAGTGTGGAGGTTTAAGAACCTCCCAAGTTCAAGAAACTAGTTACTACAATCCAATTCAACCCTGAAATAGCTAGGTTAAAAAGGGTTACAACTAGGTAGTTGTGGTTATAATAGAGTAATTTACATTTTAAAAGGTGGATCCCTTTTTAGGACTAACCATAATTGAGGGCCAATAACTTGGTGAGGCTACCATCCATATGGAGGATGTTTAAAATCTACTTAATGCACTTTCAACTTAGGCCAAAGCTGGAGTCTAAGAGATGAAGCAAAGAATCCTAAATTTGGAAAGGGAAAAAGAAAACCTGTAAACACATGCAATTTTATCAGTACCAGATTCCATGACCAAAATTATTGATGAGTCATTCTATGACATGTTTGAATCACTCAAAGCAATGAAACTAAGGCAGAGTGCATTAGAGGGATAAATTACATTGGCCAAGAATTTGGTCACCCAGTGATAGGCCTCAGAGGATAAAATAGCCCAACTCCTCAAAATTAAAGCAAAGAAATAGATCCCAAACTTCAAGACCATCAATTTGGGAAACTTGAGCACAATTTTAGGAATTGTGATTGAAAAGGTCTAGAATCTGAGTGCTTAGCATAATAATGTGGAAAGGCTCAAGAATGATGATAAGGAGATAATTGCAAGGATTAAATAGATTCTTAGAAGTATGCTTATAGATATTGCACATCCCACTTCCATTGGGATCATAAGTGATGAGGAATTTAGAAATAAGGCTACTTTGGTAACCCAAGAAATCAAAGGGAAGAGCCAAGGTAAATCTAGGGCCAAAAACAATAAAATCTTGGACATGATATTCAATACAGGGGAAAGAATAAATGAAGCTAGGAGCATTAAAGAGGTCATGGATAGGAATGATAGGTAACTCGATAACTTGGTAGAAAAAGAGGAGATATGTATCATGAAACCTGATGTGGATATAGAGTTTGTTGATGAGCAACATGCTAAAGACATGAGCATCCTGTAGTAATGACAATTAGAGGCCCCACCAACAAACTAGGTAGTATTCTATTCTATATAAGTTTTGTAACTTTTGAAATAGAATATTCCATTGTAAATTCTATGCTATTATGTTAGCATATTTGCCTATAGGTCAGTATGATTGTGAAAAGCACATGTATTTTAGAACTTACAAGGATAGTTGTCTTTATCTTTGTATACCTATATTTATAATTGATCAGTATACTACCTGATTTTCCTATAAAGGAATGTATTTTCATTTGTAAAGGGAGCTATTTTTGAATAACTTTGTATAATTTGAATCAATTAATATAATCAAAGGAATTTTGCAAGGATTGTCCATGTTTGATGTGTTAATTATCATTTTAGATTTTCTCTCAATTTCTAGTTAATGTCTTGAATTTAAATGGTGTCTTGGAATTTTGAGTTGTATCCTTATAATCATGGGGTTTCTAATTTGTGAAACATGATAGATTATCTAAAATGTCTTTTATTTTGCTTCATTTTTATTTCTACTCCATTTTTAGATGTGCATGTGTTATTTTATAATAGCAATAAATTTTTAAAGAAGAATTGGTTCTTACTTGTGATTCTTCACACTATCCTTTGAAATTGGCCTATTATATTATGGAATTTGAGCTTAGGATATTTTAAATTATATATTTGTTTGAATGCATACTCAATTGGAATTAATGCTTTATCATAATGTTTAAGGCTAAAATTGGTAATCACCCTTTTCTTTTCTGCCTTACCCTTCTCTTTGCTCCTTTTTTGCACCAAGATCACTTTAGTTTCATATTAATTATAAATATCCACTTAGATTAATTTGTAGATTAAATCTAGATATAATGCACTAAGTATTAACATAGATTCACAGAGAACAGACCAAGGTGGCTCCCAACCACCAAATCATATAAATATTATGGAACAGTTTATCTTTCTCTATTGCTATTTCACCACAGGCATCTAGATTTCCAAAACTAGTATCTCATGCACTAAATTTTCTAAATTCTTAAATGAGAAGTGTTCTTTAAACACTAAGATCACTTGTGGTTCTTTTAGAAGCATCAATAGGTAGTATACACCTGTAAGGAGATATAGTCATGGTCTAAATTCCCACATGAGTTTATAACTTTTATGGAGTCTTGACCAACTTAATATACATATTATAAATGTCTATAATTTCTATATCAATTTTATAATATTATATTTCTTGATGTACAATTTGATTGAATAGGGTTCTTATTAGCCTATAAAACTTTAATGAGTATATCTTTCATATGATTGAAAACCATTGAGTTAAATCAATGAAAACCCATGATGAAAACAACCTAACAATAAACACACTTAGATATAAACTCGGTTCATATAGGATTCTTTCTTCCAGAATGTTTGCTCAAAATTCTTGATTCAACATGCAGACATAGTGGGTATTTGGCAAGCCTTACACATGCAGTCTTTACATAATGAACTTGTAGATAATCAATCAAATTATTCATAAACATTCACATACTTATACTCAATCTTATAATCTTCAAAAATTCTATAATGATATGTCATAAGTATACTTTCTCCTTCCTTTTATTTACACAATCAATGTACTATATATGCATAGGGTAAGGACTATAATCTTGAATCACATCAAAGGTATCTTGAAATAAATAAACTGAACACTTCAATCATCTCAAGAAAAACAATATATACTTCAATACATTTTCCATACACATAATTACAAATAATCATCCTTATATAACAACACTATAATCATTCAATACATTCGTCATTCTCAAAATTCTATTAGTGTATATCCATATTATGTAAACAGAGGGTCAAGTTTTATCTATTTTAAACTATGTGCAAGTTCTAAAATGCTTTCATTGATTGAAATATGTAAAATATAACTTATTTACTCCTTATTTATGCATATATATGAGGATAAGTCCTCAATTATCATCATTATCTGATTCCAACCTTTGACTGATCACAATCATTGGCTCTAACTTATTCTTGATCACCCTTTCATCAATCTCATTTGGTCTATTCATTATATTTCTTGAGTATTTCTTATTTTATACATATATGGGGAATTTTTTATGATATAATACCTCTTAAATTTCATCTAACATCATTCTCCACCTCATTAAATTAGTTTCATAATAAACTTGCTTGTAATCTCTTTTTTAGCTTTGGCTAGACACAAACCTTTAGGTTCTAAACACTAAATCTTAATTTAGGATTAATAGAAAAATATAAATAATTTAATATTCTTATAACATCAAAACATACCTATTATACCCCTTTCCAACTATCAACTCACTCTTTAATAGTTCTTTCCATTGAGTTCATTCTCCATGACTTGTATGGGCTAGTAGGCTTGTTAAAGCAATTTCATTTGCTTTGATCAATACAAGATCTATTTCCAAGGTGAAATCATGTTTATTGAATTTATTCATTCCCATTTAGGTTTATATAAATTTTAATATCTTATTTCTGTCTCTAGTTAACACTTTCTTAATAAAACACCTCTCTTTTAGGCCTTATTAGACCTATTCTAAGACAAAAGTACTCAAAACCATAATATTATACACCTTACCAAATCCAAACCTATTTAATCATTTAAATCATGTAAAATATATAAATATTACAAAATTTTACCTTTTTTTGATAGTTAAATCTCCTGGAATCCTCAAAACCTTAAATGTAGGGTTTTTTAGACCTACACAGGTCTAAGGGCCTTCAAAATTGCTTATCTTGAGTTCAAAATTGATTCAAGGAACCAAAAAAACTTTATAAGGTATTTCTTCACTTATAAAAACCTTTCCAATATATATTAGTCCTTCACACAACTGTTTCATGTTTAATGCATCAAATTTTCATTTGACTATATATGCTTTCTTGACTATGCATGGGGTTTTGACTAACTTATTTTTTTTACTTATAATAATATCCTTATAAGAACCCTATTTAGGATATTCTAGATTCTTTAAATATTTATTTTCCATATATAACCTTCATTTACCATCCATTGATCATTCACACCTCCTTTTGTGTGTTGACTATGTTAATAGGGTAACCATATACACTCAAGGGAGGGCTCTATGTTCAAGTCTCTAAAAGTATCATAAGGGGTTTAAGGATGTTTAATATTCCTTTATAATATAATCTAATCCATAAATAAAATCCAATAGTTCCCTTTTCAAGGTTAAAATATAACTCTTTACTCATTTTGCAAAGTAGTTGTTCATGAAAATAGGGTAACATGGGGAAACTCATAGGTCTGAATATCAACACATAGATTTTATCAACTTTGAGTGTCTCATACTTATTTAATAGGTTAAATAAATCTTTCCACTATTTTTACTACTTCCCAAGACCAAATATATCAATAGTTACTATAGCAATATTAAGGCAAATGTCTAGATCTTACAACATATAGTGACAATACACCTAAACCAGGCACTCCCTACCTCAATAGAAACTTTACTCCTTTTGTAACTTGCACACTTGATTTTAATTACTCCTTGGATGCACACTAGTACTTAAAACCCCATTTTCACACTTTCCAATCCTTATCTCCACATGATAATAGTTTGTGTCTAAAGAATCAAGCATTTTACTTTCTTTCTTGACTATGAAAATAAGGTACAAGGTTTCCAATAATCCAATGACTTATATGTCGAGTTCTTTCACTTTTCTAGTTCATTTAAACCCTCATAATTTTCATACCATCTCAATAAGGCTAATATTAAATACATCACCATCTTTACTTCACCATTTTGGGGAAAACACACAATACTTTATTCACCAAACTATAGATTAAGATTCTTATTCAAACCTGCAACACAATACATATGCAAACCTATTTATGACCTTAGGGGACTATCAATATAGATAAAAACACATAATAAATCAATTCCATCTAGAGGATATTACTATACAATTATTTCCTCTATTTAGTCTATACTTTTTTTATTACAAAACACAGTCCATGGATGGATTGAAACATCTATACTGAGGAGTTAATGGATATATGCATTTTTAGATTCTCCTCTTTCTTCTTCTTGGATGTTCCTTCTCTCTTCCTATTACCTCATTTAAGAATTTCATACCATTACTTCTCCCTCTAACTTCAACATTGGTTTTCTTGATTAGTTATAAAATTACCTCTTTCCTTGTTAACCTAATGAATGGGTGAGGGTGACAAACCTAAAACATGACTTTTCTCTCATGATCACAACACATATGTTTGAAGCACTTATTACAAGGCTTCTTGACTTTGTTACACCATCATGTTTTCATCTACCCCTCTTAAAATAGTTTTATGGTCTCTAGGATCTTACAAACATTTGAATTTTCAAACATCTTTCAAGACATTTCTATCTACTATATCCAAAATTTGGACACATTTCATTAGTTAAATTTCAAGTTATAGGTCTTCTAGTTTCAACAACCCTATTCTAGGGTTTGATTGTGCTATAGGGAATAGAGAGCTTCATTTTTATTATTCATTAATAATATTGACTCTTTGACTTATATAAAACCTCATACAAGAACTAAACAACATCTTCTATCCTTTCCAATCATTCAACCAACTCCAGCATCATTTTCTCACATGTAATAATTGATTATGGAGGTTTGTGTACATACATAAATAGGGTTTGATGAAGCTTCAACAACAAGAATTTGGATTTGGAAAAAAAATGACTTAAAATGAAAATTATTCTCATTTACACATATAATAACTTTGTGAAAATAATAAATTAATCAACAACACACCTTTTATTCATAATAAAATAACTCCTTTCTACTACATAGACCCCTGTTCTGTCATTATAGACTGTCAACTCTTTTACCCTCACTAAAATGAATTTTGATCATATAGTTTAGAGTTTCCTAAAGATATCATGCATATAAAATAAGGTTAATCATGAACAAATAATGATCAATTGTATGCATAATTCAATTAGATTTACTCATGCCATTGAAGTATCTACAACCCTCATCCACTAAACCTACATAGTTGCATGCTAATAAAACACAAGCAAAGATTATATGGTCAAGGCATGCTCCAATGTGATTCATTGCTTTAAATAATTTGAGATCATCTTTTTGAAATCCATTTTGTGTATATCCTACAATAATTGTATTCCATTGATACTACATCTCTTTGAGCCATTTTTTCAAATAGTTCATGTGCCTTATTTATGCTAATACATTTTGTATAATCAAAAGTGCATTAATAACTATGATATCTAATGAAAATTCATATTCAATTATGCTTGTATGGATATCAATACCATAGATGTAATTGGATACTCTATTGGGTAATAATCATTATGGGTTGTAGTCTATGCTTGTACTGCTACACTTTTGATATTCTACAAGAAAGTGAGAGGCTTATTTAATTAGGAAACGATTGCTATTGTTGAATGCATGGAATTTTTGATACAATAATTTATTTTATTTGATCCTCATATATGCATTGAATAAATTTAATCATTTAAATTCATCTTAACCCCTACTTTTCCCACTCTATATATGTAAACTTGATATACGTGATTGTAATTTTACACTATATGACAGTGAGTATAGTCTTGACTCAGAGGCATAGCTTAGTGCATTACCATAGAGGTGAGTGTTCAAGGTATATTGATGTATATTCATCACTATATGTAAGTCAAGTTATTTGTTTCAAGAGTCATTAGTCTTAGGAGGTCTTGTCAAACAATAAATACTTGGTTAAAAGTCTAAAAACTTACTCTATATGATAGTTTAAAAGTATTTTTGTAAATATATGCATAATTGGTTATTGTAATAGATCATATTGAGTTGTAATAGGTTTATTAGGGATTATAGAATGTGGATAGAAGTCTTCTAGTCTTTATCACAGTCATAGATATATTAAAAGGTCATATAAAGCAAATTATAACTAAAGGATTGTAAACAAAGGCATTCATATCTTCAGAACAGGCAGTTAGGAGGATATATAAAAAATTCAATTTTGATAAGAAATAATATTTATAATAATCAACTTTACATTTTCTTACATGTCTACAAGGGTACTTCTAATTACAACATCTAATAAAAATTATTATAACTACATGCATGTCTATTAGGGTACTTGAAATAAAAAAGAATCATATAATGATGAAATAGAACATGTAGTTAGGCACTAAAAAAAGTACATTTAGAAAAATCAAGTTCTTATATAAGTCTATTAGAAAGTTTCATGTTATCTATCCATCATATAGCATTTTAGGCAAGCTACTTGGTCCACTGTCGCCTAGAATTTTTTCCATTAAAATTGAATATTTCATAATTAATATTCAATTTGTGTCAAATAACCTTGAAAATGAAGTGTAAAAAAGGGGAACTCAATTTTGAAATCTAGGTTTCCTTGATTTTGTATAGTCAGCACCTATATTTACACAATATAACACCATTTCATTTACATATAATTTTGTATGATTCATGTTTTACATTATTTGGAAGCCATACTTTGGATTTTATAATATGTGTGTTCTCATGGATCCAAAAAAAAAGGTCCAATAAAGGGTCGCAATATTGGATAGATATTTACAAAAGTTAGAATAATAAGAGACTAGCAAAACTAGTAATTTAATGAATTAAAATATTAAAAAAAGTCTATTTTGAAAGAGAAATAAATGACAAATACAAATACATGGTGCATTCATACACTAGTTCAATACACAACACTTTGAGTGCCTTTGACTTATTTATATTTTTTGATAACAAATGAATTTTTGTAAAGCATAGGCTATAATAAAAAAATGAATGTATATTGAGAAGGTGTCAATTTGATGGTTGGTACCTTATGAATATTGAATTAAATATGATAGATGAAAATAATTAGCATGTCCTAACTAAGCTTTCTAGGTTTGTTACTAACAATAGAAACAACTAGCATGTCACCTATATTAAATAACATTGCATTGAGTATTTGGCATGGATGTTTGATAAGTAGCAGACCCACATTCCAAAATCTAGATGACTTATGATGGAAACAAATTTTATTCTTTGCAGGATGATGGCCTTAAAATTATTAAATAGTACAAAACTAAATATTCCAACATAATAAGTCAAATACGCAAGGATTTACCATCAAGGCCACTCAAGGTGTACTAATTTGTTTAAAATGTGGATAGGTTATTGCATTATATAATATCAAAGGCCATTAAAATTTAAATGTTTACCTTCATGAAACCACTACATTAGAAATGTTGGGAGGTATGATGACTGAATTTATAAAAGGCAAGATAAAGATTATTTTTAGGCCCTTTACCAAGTGAGACACCAATTTGGTGTGTCAAAACTTCCCTTATTTAATCCCACATAAGGATTATCTTTCCACTAATTATATATATTGTCTTTATTAGGTGTGCATACATGTAAGGCTTATTGATTGACTACATAGGTCTTCACTAATTAGATGCACTTAGAGTGTATGAAATGTGAATAAGTTATAATAAAATACAGTAATCAAATCATTATCATGTACAACTATATCAATTTTTTCCAATGTAAACTTTTTAAAATTTATGGTGGGAAGGGATTTTTTTTGACGTAGATGAATTTTATTAATTTTAATTTATTTTACATAAACATATTAGGAACTAAAATTAATGATTAAATTCAAAATAGAAAAAATGTGAGATGTAAAATTGGAGGGTGGAGGGAAAATTTAGAGGGAAGATTCAAAATATTTGAGTGCTTTTTTTTTAAATTAATTATCATTTATATGATCCATATCATGGATGTGTTTTTTTTTAGTTCTCCAAATTTTAAAGGAGTAACAAGAGACAAGCAGGTCAAATTTGGAAGATGGAAAACTCATTTGTTATCAATTTTTCATATGATTTATTCTTCTTTATATTAAAAAAATATAAGATTTAATACATAGATTTATTATTTTAAATCTGAATTTTAATTTTCCTTTTCATATATAATTCTAGGAATGTGTAAAATCTTATTATTATAAGGTTTTATTATCAGATGTCATTTCATTTTTTCTTGCCAGATGGACCCAAATGTAAATAGGGGAAACATGAGGAAAAAACCATATGTTTTGTGTGTGGAGTTGAATGAAGAAATGGCACAATTTCAAAAATGAAATACAGAAAAAAAATTCAATGTGGATGAAAAATATTTAAGATTATTGGGCTTAAAGCATATAGATATATGGGCTAAGGGAAAAGTTTATCGTCTTGATCCTTCAATCAATGTTCTTCCCTTAGTTGAAAGCATCACTAGGATAATCAAATTTATATGTAATGGTGATAATGGTTTGTTAGGATATTGTAAGAGGCTATAAGGAAGTATATAAACTCTTGATAAATACATCAATGTAATGAGAAATAAGATGCTTGAAATGGAGAAGATATCCTCTAGTTTATTAGAAGTTAATAAGAGGTTAGAAGCTGAATCTATTGAACATTCTCAAGTAAAAAATGTGTTGCTTGAAGAAGTCACATATTTGAAGAATGAAAGTAAGGCATTAAATTCCAAAGTTGAAGACCTTATTAACACAATAAAAAAAATGAAGAAAAATCCTCTAGGAGGAAGGACAAGGGTTATAAAGTTAAATAGTATTATGTCTCTAGTACCTTCAGGGGGTGGTTTTAAAAAGAGAATTCAAGTTGCAAAAAAAATTATTGATCTTCTATATCAAATGCAGCTAAGACACAAGCCATATATCAGTATTGGTTATGAAAAGCCCATTTAAGAAAAATGAAATATTAGCCATGCTTCACCAGCCACAATATGCCTCCATAAGAAAATCTTTGGTTGATGAAATAATAAACCAATTATCATCTTCAATCAGTGATAGTGATGTCCAAAGTGCTTGTGAAAATGCAAGGATTAGTAGAAGAGGCTATGAAGAACTATTTAAGGCATTGAAAAATGGAATATTAAATATTGGGATCACTAAGGTCTTGGTTCCTCATCCATCTCATGTTAGAGTGGAACGAGATAATAGGTTCAAATAAGTTAAAAACTTTGTTGGAGATATGTTTCACATCCAAGCTTCCAAGGAGGATTGCATAAATAAAGGAAGGAATTATATTGGAAATGAAGTTTCAATCACTTTGAATCCTTTTAATAATGTTTGGTTTGAATTTAATATAATTTTAATGGCCATGGTATGATATTATGAAATTTCAATGGAAGAGGAAAATGGGAAATTTGTTCTTGTCCTAAAATTAGATGAGATGGAGCTGATCAATAGTGCTAAGTATGAAAGAGTATCAGTTACCTTGATGAATAGAGCTCTAAATAAAAATATCCTTACTACTAATAAAAGTTATTTTTTTGTACAATCAAAAAACCATGTATGGTGGCTTGGCTTATTCAAAGTAAAAAAAGAATGTTATGACGACCTAAAATGGATTTTTGAGAAAATAGAGCTTCTTTCCATGATTTCCTCTCATTAAATGGGGTAAAAACTTTATGTTGATGGTTATGGCTCATATCAAGTTGAATGGCACATGGATGCTAACTTAAAAACTTTAAAATATATGTATTACATTAGCCATGGAGCAAATGCAAAGCATAGTTGCATTTATTGCATGCATTCTCTAGATAAGTCAAAAGAATTAAATAGAATAAGTTCAAAGGGAATATTATGTTGTAAACAATGATCACCTCTTGACAGAGATAAATTTGATCTAAATATGAATCCATTGCTACAAATTTCATTGATAAGAGTTCACATATGCACTCTTCATGCTTTTGTTAGGATAATTAATAAATTTGTTTATTTATCAATTTTATTTGCTTGGAATAAGAAACCACAAGAAGCAACACAAAAATATATTAATAAAATTGAGAAGGTATTATCAAATTTAGGATTACACAGAGGAAATACTATTATTAAAAAATATGAAAAGAGATCAAGGACTCATGGTAACGTTCCATCAAAGTCATCCATGGGAGGAGATAAGGCTAGGAATTTTAATAAAAATGTCACTCAAATAAGTAGTAGGAGTTAATGGTGTATATACAAGGATCTCATTGATGTAGAGGATGATCGAAATGACAAAAGAAATTCTATATTGAGGAAAAAATAGGCATGGATTTCACTCTCATCTTCGTTCCCCTTGATGAACAATCAAAGATTCTTTGAAGGACATTGTAATAAATTTACTGAATTTGTAACAAAATTCATAAAGGATTTTGTTCTAGATTGGGGAAAGAATGAGGTCACTCATTACATGGTAAGAATTAATAATTTGATTTTTTATTTAGTTATTTATTATTTCTACACAATTATTTTCTAATGTATTATGTTATATCTTATTTGTCTCTATTTATATTATTTTATCACATCCTATATGCACATTATTCATGGTTCACTAAATATTATGGTAGCTTGAGAATTTGGAATACTCAAGGCATGGAAAAGTCTTATAAGCTAGCATGTATTGCTTATACTAGGTCTAATAAACATGGTGGAGGATCTATACCATCTAACCCATTGATTCAAATGAGTTAGTGGTTATATAGATGCATGCTTTATAGACTCACACAAAAAAAATATATGAAAATATAAATAATATTGATGTTATAGTAAGAGAATCTAATTATTGATGAAAACAAAGAATTCTAAAATAATTCAATCTCAATATGGCTTGTACAAAGAAAAAAATAACTCACAAAGTTATGATCAGCTCTTAATCATATTGTATATGATGATTTATGGATAGAATTATGTTATTTTTATAAAAATATAGATAGTGTATATGAAATCAATAAAAGATTATTTATGGATAAAATTATGTTATTTTTATAAAAAGATAGATAGTGTATATGAAACAAGTGCTTTGGTAATTCTATGTTAATCTCATTTAAGATAGTTATTGATATGTTGATAGTTTTGAATCCTTTATTTTAAGCATTATGTATTGTGAAAATTTGACAAGAACTATCCTTTATAATACTGCAATACGAACTCTATACAAGTTTGAAATCTGAGGAGATTTTGATAAGAAACCCTTTCAAGAAAGTGAATGTAAAAGGTAAGGTGATCTCAGGGAGTAGAGACTTCTAAATTAGTTGTTTTCCATATATAAAAAGGGTATTAATATTATAAGGTTAGACATTCATGAATTAGTTGAAGAATTGAGTGTGATGAGCCTTTAGAATTACTTTCTTTCTTCTAATCACTAATGGTAATGACTAGCAATGAACTCATGATCCTATTGAATATTAATAAGACATGAACAAGAGTGGCATAAAATACTCTTTACCATTCTAGGATGTCAATAATTTATATATAAGTTTCACTTCTTGAGTCAGTTGGGTTGAGAATATAATTTAGTCAGTAGATAGTTTTTCTTAGGGATCTTGTGCCATGATGTTGAAAATGGTTCTTTCCTGGATAGTTTCACATTTTTTTGTCTTTCTATCAAACCTACACTAAATAGATAAGTTTTTAAATTGATTTTTAATTCCTTGAAGATGGATGGAAAATATGAATGTGGTTATGCACCTTTTGTACTAGAGTGTTTATCATCAAGGATGAAGTTTGTTTTGCTACAATTCCCTGTCATGACAAATTATATGAGGATTGATTGTGAAAATTACCAAAAACCCTAAATAATCCTATTTTAATATTTTGAGTTAAATTAATCTATATAAATTATCATTTTTCCAAACTACTAGTGTATCTAGGTGGGTTGGTATTTCAAAATGCTAGAATAGAAATGAAGTAATGCATGCTAGATAGTCTAATGCATCTTTACCAAATTTATAGATATCTAATGCTCTAGTTTTTATAACTTTATTTATCCTTAAAAAATATTTTATTAAAGGTGATGCAGAGGTCTATGATGTAGAGCACCATTCACATACTCTACCTAAATAAGCTTTGATACCTGAATACAATAATCATGCAATGAAACCTCTCCATTTGTAATTATATAAAAAATGTGAAAATTTTCCAAAAAATGAATTTATAATACCCCCTATAACATTTCCTAACTCCTTTAGGTCCCATGCTAAACCTCCTTACTAGTGTGAGCACCCAAACGTGTCCTCTCAAGTTGATTAATGCATTATATGCACCCTGTCTTGAGTTTAGGTCAAAAATGGATTATTCATCGATTATTTTGTAAAAAAATAGATTTAACACAATTAAAAACTCCCCATTAAAATTTTTTAATTATTTTTAATGGTCATTTTACCTTGTAAGTGAAAATGACCCCCTCTTAGGCTATAGGCTTAGTTTAGGCTAGTGGGGTTTGACTGCAAATGGCCACTCACCAACACTTATGAATTATTTATCATCATTAATGGTACTAATTAATGTTTTTTCTAGATTAATTCACCTTATTTCATCATTTCCAAGTGTTCCCAAGGTAACCAACACTCTTTTTGGTCACTTTCTCACCATTATCTGCCTTCATGCATGCCTGAATGTGGCCTACCTTTGAGATAAAATAGAGGATGATTTCCATAATTTTATATGAAATAATATTATATTGGGGTTTTAATTTTTTCATGAAGACCCTCTATAAAAAATTAAAGTCAAGATCATCTCTCTATCACCTCCAAACCTCAAAAACTCACAAGCAAACTTTTTGACTGTTGACTGTGAGCAAGGTCTACAAACTAGGTTGTAATTTGCCCTTTGAGAACCTTTTATTACCTTATTACATTTCCATGGTAATATAATTAAATTCATTCCATAATTTTTTATTTTTTATATCACCTGATAGCACTCATAACATCGCCTAATCTCTCAAGCATACCATGTGCTTGCCTAGGTAAAACTAATAAACCTTACTTCCTTGCTTGGAAAGTGATGTCTATAGGTATATATTATATGTTTTATACATTATTTAGTTTATAAAACCATATCCTTGAATTATCCATGCCATTTTACATGCATTTTTACTTTATATTACCATACATATGCTAGGCCATCCTCCATTCACTATAAGCTAGTGAACTGTCACACCACAGTCAACTCTAGTTAACTATTTTAGATGTAAAAAAGGGCCTGTAGGTGATTTTCACTCCTTGAAATATGTGTTTACATTATTTAGTGTCACTTTAAGTCCTTTTAGTCTCATTTAATTAATTAAAACATCTATACACTACCTTCAACCTAAACCTAGTATTCAATAGCTAGATCTTATAGGTATGCATTTTTAGGTTGAAAAAAGATCCTATACACTTTGATAGAGTTCAAAACCTGACACCCTAGTCCCTCTCTAATTCATATTTCATAATACCATACTAAAAATTATATTAGGCTGGTCCATACCATTCATTTTGAATTATACTGCAGTAGTCTTGATAGGTTGATTGTTAGTGTACATATAGTATTGTTGTAGGTGTCCTTTGTCTAATTTTTAGGTGTCTTGTTAAAGAATTTTAGGTGATTTTAAACCCTCTTTTTATATTTATTTAACCTCAAAAACCATGTTACATTAAACATCATTTTATATTCATGAGACTAAACATAAACCTCCCTATAAACACTTTGTCACCAACTTTCATGAGCTTGTAAATACTTTTGTGTTCTCCATAACTATAGGTTTGGTCCCTAAGGTGTTTGACTATCACCAATATGCCTAGGTGATGTAGGAACATCAAAGAAAGAGACATCCATTTTGTATTTTGGTCTTAAGGATTCAAATTGGTCAAATATAGAGTGTTAGTGTGTGTGTCGAGAGACCTTTTCAAGGTCCATTCATGTTTATGAAGTCATGTGGGGTTCTTAGGAGTCATAGGTTGGGTGTTGAGGGTGTTTATATTTTTCCCTCCAAAAGCAATAATTTTAAATTTTAAATGTTGAATGGATTCAATTAGGGTTACAAACATGTAATCAGTGAATAGGTGAAAAAGGTGGGACTAAGAAGTCTAATAAGGTCATATAAGTAGTAACTATGAGTCATGTATGTTAACTCCTAAGATAAAATTCATGTTTTGGATTGATCATCCTTACCCATTCATTGGGTTCAAGAAAAATAAGTTATTTTGGTAACTACCTTGGTAAGAATTTGGTGCAAATTTAGGATTGTACGTGAGTTCTAGTGTGGTGGAGAGAAGAGACCTATAATACAGGAAAAGAGGATCTGAGTGTGGAAGTTGATACAATAATCCTCTAAAGTTTACAAGCCTAGTATTGGTTCCAAATGTAATATGGATTGATGAAATGAATAAAGAGGTGGTTTTGGTTATTATTAATTATGTCTTAAATATTTATATTGATTTTTATAGGTCATGAATTGTTTTTGAAAGGACTCTGAGGCCATAAGCATGCCAAATTGATGTAAAAGTTACAGTTTTATAAAGTTTATAGGATGATCAAGTCGATAGTAGATTACAATCAAGAGAAAAGGAAAAAAGTTGATAAGATTAGCAAATTTGGATTCAAGAATGAATTTTTTTTAAACATATACTATTGATATCAAAGGTAATATAATCTTTAGGGTTTAGTTTATGATAACTCCAATGGGAAAGTTTCTTGAGTAAGTATTCTGTGGTGAACCCTGTTATGCATAAGACAGTCTCTTTAGAGATATTGTCTTAAGAGTATTTACCTCTCTATGTTAAGTTACATTATTTTGTGAGATTAGTCTCTCTTTACCTTTATTTAAGTTTCATGGTGGAAGGTGTAGACTCATATTGAATGGAGAACTAGTGATAGGTTCCTTGCTCAACTAGTCAAGTAATGAAACCCTATTTCATAAACACCCTATTTCTACAGTATTACCAAAAAGAGGTTTACATGTTAAGTTAATGTGATTAGAATTAAAATTAAGGATCATTTTTTAGTTTATAATTATTTTATATTTGGTTATTGGAAACACAATCAAATTCTTGAAAACTATGGAAACCTACACATATAGTTTAAGCCCATGTCTACAGTCTGGGAACAAGACAACTTAATGCATATTCAAGAAGGGAAGATAATAAATAAATTGATTAATGAGAATTATAAGGATTATTTTATGGTAATAAAAACCTAAATAAGATATTTTAACCTTATACGGTAACCTAAAAACTAATAAAACACATGGGAGAGATTATCATGTTGTATACAGTCAAGAATGAGCACACAGTCTACTGAGTATTTGAGGAGTGGAATAAAGAATATATGATTTAATATTTATATACAATTTTTATAGGTTAAATTTTTTAAAACATACCCTAAAAATGTGATTTTATCTTTTAAAACATGTTCTAACTCGAGATATGGAATTATTTCTACCCTCGACCCTGTGTAGGCCTAGGAAACCCTAAGATTAGGGTTTAGCTAATATAAAGAGTTTCCACACTTAGAAATTTATTAAATTTTATATTTTAACTCAAATAATAATTTAAAAGGAGATTAATGTGGTTTTATAGTGCAAGTGTATGGTCTGTATGGACTTATAGGTCTGAGACAAGAAATAAGGCCTAATTATGCCTAAAAGAGGAAGAATTTACAAAGGGAGTACTAGATAGAAAAGGAGTCTGAGTGTGAAACTTTACACACACATAAAATATTATAATTTAAGACCATAAATATAATTTAACCTTGAAAATAGATCTTATACTAATGTAATCAAGTGAAAAACCTCAGAAAAGGGCTAGTAGCCTTAGAAAATTCTACTGAGAAAATTATGTGATAAAGGGTGATGAAAGGGTAATCTATAAGTTGAAGTGGGATTATATATATATATAATAAAATAATAATTTAATACATCCATTACTATATTCTATGCTTATGAAACCTAACACAAGAATTGACTCTACAAGGCTAGAGGTTAGTTACATAGTAAATACTAGTGAAAGCTAATAAAGGTGCAAGGTGAGTTTGTGAGTAAAGGGAGTGGTATCAGGTAGAGTTATAATGTGACAATGAATTTAAATATATAATAACATAAAAACCACATAAATTAACATATTTCTTCAAGTAAGGTGATAAACACTATGGTTTAGAGAGAGAGTAACTAACTTAGTAGGGACAATCAAGATCAAACCATCAAGTGCATAAGGCCATTTGGATAAGAGAATTAGATGAGGATGTTATTTAAGGATTCTCCCTAATTCCTATTCATCACTAAGAACCATAAATTTATATTTTTTCTTCATTTAAATGAATTATTCCTCTAAACCCATTCATAACATGAAGTTTGAAACCCCTGCATGGAGATGATATTGTGACTAAGTTTCCTTCAGTGTAGGTCACATTTTGAGGTGACTGTAGGTGAAGGAGCTGTAGGTGTGTGTTTATCCTTATGTATGTATCATTTAATATTTAACATCATCCCATTATTCTTATGAATAACATGACCATAAGAACCTTAGAAGAGTACTTCCTCATACCATGCCACTATCCCCTCTTTATGAACATAGACATATCCTCCTACTATGTTTGACTATGATTTGATGCCTATTGTAGGCTTTAGGATGAATTTTGAGATTCATGAGTCACTCATAAGTTACTCATGCAGATACCTTCCTAGGCCATTTACTCTTTTAACCATGTATTTTATGTTTAAACTTAGTTTCTTTCTAGTCTTAATAAGCCTTAAGATTATTCAAAACCCTTGTCAACATGTAGGTTACCTTGTGAATAGTCATGTGAGTCGATATTATATGAGGAGATGACTGTGTATCATGTTTTTGAGATTCCAACATGATGTCTTTATTCTCATCATCATCAAATATTCTCTCAAAATCCCATTGTATTAGATTTAGACTTTGATTTCTACAAATATGAAGGGATTCTTAAGATAGGATAACATTGTAGAGGTTTTGAACCTCAACAAACCTTGAAATGTTTAAGGAGGATGTGATAAGGAAGTCAAAAACTTAGAATAAAGGTAATTTATACTATATACCTTGTTGTATGTTGGTCAAGGAGTGGAAATAAATGTTAGTTCTTACTGCTTAATCTATCCACTTGTGAAGAAAAAGGTTGTCAGGAGAGAATATTGGTTGTAAAGAGAGTTGTTAGAATTCAAGTAAGGAAGGAAGCTCTATAATGAGGTAATATTTGTATTGATATAGTGAATACCCTATTTAGTGGGATCAGTCAATTGAGGAGAGTAATCCCTATGATAAAAGAAACCCTATTGTGATAGTTGGTGAAATAGATATAAATTTTAGAGGAGGTCATATCATAATGTTAGAAAATTATTATTATGAATGTATATGAGAGAAGAGCTTAATGCAATTCTTGATATAAAGAGACCCTAAAATGGAGTTAGATAGTATATATGCCTTGTTTTCATATTGCATGGTTGATTCGTGACTACAAGTCTAATCATTAAAAATAATCCATATTCTCAATGAGTTATTGGTTTCTAGAAAATTTTGGTAAGTTAATTAGGAAGGATTGAAGTGATTGACAAGTTCCTTTTATTTTAGACTTTATTGTTGTTCATCCAACATGGTTTCAATCCTATAGGAACCCTATTTTCCTACTCAGTTGTGTTCAAGGGGGAATATATGTATTCAAAAGAGTAAGAGAGAATTTAAATAGGGGTGTTAAGGAGGTATTAATATGTATAAATAATAATTAAGTTCCCAAGTGAGATTGCCATAGATGAAAGGTAGAGAAACAAATGGAAACCCCCAACACAGTCAAGAAATACATGCACAATTGATTATATTTTGTGATTTTGGGAATCTTAATTGATTGAAATAATTCCAAAACCTATTGGGAAAGCTTATATAAGGTGAAATATACCTTATTCAAGTGTTTGGGTTTTTTAAACCCAATATAACAAAAGTTATTGAATTTATAAGGCTTTTGGCCTATTCAAGAAACAAGAAACCCTCAAACTAGGGTTTGGGCCATTTAGGGAGATGTAACCATTAGAAATTCATGAAAATTTATAATAATTCATAATTCCATGTAACATAATATATTAAAATTGTTTTAGGGCCATCTTGACCTGTACGGATTTGGGTTGTGAGGTGGCAAATAAGGCCTAAAAGAGTGTGGTTTTATAAAGAAAATCATAGATAGAAGAAGGGTAAAGACATGAAAATTTAAACACATATAAATTGGATGAAATTAAACCTTTTAATATCATAATATCTTGAGAAAAGTGACTTTATTTATTAAACTAAAGGAAAATCTCAAAAAAGGGCTACAAGCTAAAATAGTCATTGAAAGAAAGAAGCGAGAAAGAGATTTTTAAGGTTGTTTGGTCACTTTAAATGGGATGAAATAGGCATAATATGATCCTTATAGAGTAAAAATGTAATTAATTTTACTCTTGGAAGCTTAAATCAAGTTTTGGATCCTTGAGACTTAAGGGGAATACCTAGTGAAGGCTAGTGAAGGTAAAAGAGCAAGTTTGCCTAGAAAAAGGAATGTAATGAGGTGGGAACAGATGATAAATGATTAGAAGTAAATATTATAGCATCCATAAGATCCTATATATTTACTTTATAATATAAAACACCCAAGTAATCTAATGAACATAACAAAAAGAGATTGAAATTAAATTGATGCAAGGAATATCAAGATAAGCATGATGACAAAAGAGATGTCCTTCAAGACTGGAGTCAGGTAAAGATGATGTAATATGAATTATCCCCAATAGATATACATCACTTATAATTTATGTATTGAATTTTCCATTTTTATTTTCATACAAAAAATTATGTTTTAGTCACTACTTTCTCTTAACATTACACCCTCAATCATTTTATTAGTTCATGCCTTAGGAATCAAGTCATCACTTCCATTACTTGACTATGCTAAAAATATACTAGGTTTAAATACCAAATTTCATTACTTTTTATATTCTCCCTTATATAATTTTTAAACCATTTCAAGGTTTTCAATATACTAACATAAACAAGAAAATACATAATTACAAGCTTGAAATCCACAATCTTATAGAAACAACTAAATAACCTTCTCTTCAAAGATTGGGTTCATAGTCTTGAGTCAATACCTACAACTTTCACTTGAGATGAAAAATCAACTAGCCTCAAGGTCTTATTAAATGCAACATATGATTATTGATGGAAGAGTGAGATTAGTAATGGTTTTCAAAGTGTGTTTATAGACTAATGTATGTTTGTTTTGAAAGAATACTTTCAAAGGAATAGAGAATATAGACCTCTATTCTGGGAGGATCAAGATGCACACCCTGGATATGAACTATCTAGTTTTTGGTATAGACTATATTTTAAATTTTAGATAATCAAATGAACTTTCTAGTGATTTTTAATGTTTCTTGAAATATTTGGAATGAATTTTAAGGTTATGTTTACAAGGAATAAAAAAGGACTTTGATGTATGTTGTAAAGAGGGAAAGATGTGTTACACATGTCTAAGGGTGTTTTCATTGTACAAGGTCATAAAATTTTCATGATCTTATTGCTATGGTTTTATACACTATATGTTATGTAAAACAATCAAGAATATGCAAGGTGAAAAAAAGACCTCTCGATGTGATAGTTTAAAAAAACAAGTGGTTATGCACTTTTGTAGGAATATAGGAGTCAATTTTAGATATTAGATATAGAATAAATTCATAGTATATTAATGTTAAATGTATTTAAAATATTTGGTATGAATATATGATGGAATTTTTGTAAACTTTGTTGTATAAGGAAAAAATGCAGACTTTGTTTGAGGTCTTTTGCTATTATAGCTAATTGTTTGTGATTTGTTTTGAAAGAATGAAATTGAAAGTTGTTTCCAAGTTTTATTGAAGGTGTAATAATGTTTTTTTTTTCAAATAAAAACTTCAAGAGATAATAAAAATTTTAATCCCTATTGAAGACTTCCATAAAGTGTATCCTAAAGATAGACACCTATTAGGTGGTCAAGAATTTTTGTTTGCCACTATATGTAAGTTGTTGATTTATGAATAAATTTGATAATGGTTATCTCAATGTGTTTGGATATAATTATACATTTGTGTGGTGTGTGATTAATCTAATATATAATAAAAAAGGAAGCATATTTAAGAAGATAATCTCAGACTCTATTTTTAACAATATATTGTTATTTGTTGCCTAAGCTTGAGTGGTTTAAGCATATGAACATTGATATAGATTTCCCCAGAGTAGAGTGAGTATTTTTTGAGGTTATAATATTCATGAGGGATAAATAAACATTTCAATCATAAGTATCTTTAATCTAGACCCTTGTTTCCTGTAGGTGGCTCTGTTGGCAAACTGAGTGTTTTTGCATGGTGAATGAAATAATCATCAAACCAACTTATAAACATCTTAGACCTATAGGTAACCTATTTATTATCTTTAAAAGCTATTAGTGAGGTTAATAATTCTTGGAATAGTGTCTTGGTGGCCTTGAAACTTACAATGTTGTAGTTTGCTTAAGAAATTAACACAATAAAGTGAATTTAAAGATGTAAAATAGGATTAAGGGATTGTTCATAGCTTGATATTGATTAGAGAATATGAAGAGGGTCAAGATAGACCCAAATAATATATTATAGTCCTTTTAAACTCACAAAAAAATCCTCGGTGGAATATTATTTCCTCTCAAGTTGAGACATGCTCTTAAAACCCTAAACTAGGGTTTAACCCATAACTCTTATTCTAACCATTCAAAATTTGTAATTTTTTATAATATAATAAATCTTTAAGTGCCCTAATGGATTAACTAGGTTTTAAGTACATAAAGACTAGTTTGTATGGATTTTTAGTGAAATAATGGTGTTTAGGCTTGAGGAGGCCTAATTGTAAGGGCTAGTAGATGAAAATAGTACTTATGAGAAGATTTAGATCTCCAAAAAATGTACATAGGCATGATCTATCAGGGGAAACATAAATAAGTTTTAGTTTACCATAAATGATTGAACTTTGTCCATACTAAAGGATTTTGAGCTATATAGGGTTATAAGGAGAATGTAGAGAGTATGCAAAGTTGTGTAGTGAAAGGAGTTGAAAGTTGAAAGATGTAGAGTTGATGAGTGGGAAGAGAAAATTTATAAGCCCCTGATAATCATGAATAAAACTATTGGAACCATAACAATATCATGTGAACATAGTACCATTGCATAAGGAATTGAAGTAAGAGACCATTGTCAAAAAGAAGTGAGTTAAGAAATAAGTTTAATTGTGAGAAATTGGTGTATGCTTTGCATCATAGTTGGATGGAACATTCTCAAAAAGGTAGAAAGGGTGATACCAGTTTGGAAATTGACATTAAAATTCATTATAACTGGAAGGCTAAGTAGATTAAATCGATAAGTGATTGATCACTAGGTATACTAATTGAAAATATCTCTAAGGTCTTAAAGATGTCTAAGGCATGTTTGGTGTTTTCCCCACATCTCATCAAATCCTCTAATTATTTTAGTTCATGGAAAATCATAATCAAATAATCCATCATGCAAAGTTGCATAATCCTTAGTGCACCTAGGACTGAGTAAGAAGGTTTTGTAAGACTATTACTCTTATACCAATACATCTGAACCTCCCAAAGTGATTTCCATAAAAATATATACTCTCTATAATGGTTATGTCTCAAAAAATAATAAATACTTGAACAACTATCAATAATACACAAATTACCTATCAACCTTGACTGTGTTTGAGCAAAATCACTACGAGTTAGATTGTTGGGCTTGTTATGGAGACCTTACATTAAATATTGATGATTAATTGAATTTTGAGAATCCATATGAGTTGTTTTCATAAAATTAAGGTTTCTTAATACTTTCACTCTCCTTTATTCTTAAAAAAATTCCTCTACCCTGTTCTCTTTTCTCCATTCTTTTGATAGTTCAAAGTGCCTATTTGGTGGATATAACAAGATATAACTATAACTAATGTCCTCCAACACAAAAGACATCAAAATAAATCTTAAAATGTGGATTTTTCATAATAATTAGGCTCTTGTCTCTATGACTATATAAAAACCATGTTTAAAGTTTTAGGGAGAAAGGAAAAACTATAACTTCATTTCTATCCATCCAAAAAGATTGAAATTTATAAGGGAGTTATGAATACATGATTTCAAGATGATAGAGGTAATATTAAGTTGATAAAGTACCTATAGAGGTGGATATTGAAGTTTCAAGGTCTACAAACTATAATATCACTATCAAAACACTGCTAAAAACCAATTTGGATCTATTAAGGTGAGAATTGGTATGAAGATGTAGCTAAGTGTTTAATAGGTGGAAAAAATGATTTTCAAGCTGATGAGAGTTATTTCAAGGTTTATAAGTGTTTGGATAATAATATATAAAGAAGGATCAGTGACTAAGTCTGCCAATAGATATAGGAAATCTTATTTCATGAAACTTGAAGGACAAGAGTAGATTATAAATTTGTCAAATGTTTCTTGTAAAGGATCAGAGTAAAGTTTAAGGTGTCAAAATTGAATGACATATCTATGTTATAAATTTAAGCATTTTATTTGGATCAAAAAGACTAAAACATGACAAAATTATGATTTTTGGCCCAAGATGGATTGTAAAATGTTTGAAGGCTTGTGATCTAGAGTAAGGATGTTTATTGAAAGGATAGATCATGTTTATTATTATGTACAACGTTAATATGGATAAATGAATTCACTACACATTCAATAGGATTATTATAACCAAATGAATATTATTTATCTCCTTTATAGTGTAATTATGTGTGTACTTTTGAATACTTCTCGTGATTGGTCATAGAGTATTTTTATCTAAATCAATACAAGCAAGCCTAGAAATTAAAGAGTTAGTACTTCCAAAAAAATCATGGATAGAATGTCCAAGACACCATTGAGTTATGAAATCATGGCATAGCCACATTGAGGTGAGTTGGTGTTTATATATTTGAGGATTGTATGACTTCCATAGTCCATAATGTAAGACAAACATTTTTGGAAAAAACTATTTCAATGTTTAATATCAGACTCTCTGATCCATCATGAGGATGGAATTATGATACGATTAGAGAAAAAAGTTGACAATTAATTGGTGTCCACTAAAGATAAAACCTATAACAAGAAATGGAAGACTAAAAATCAAATATAAATTCACCCTTAGAAATAAGTGGTAGAAGTTTCATCTAGAACTTCACCCCTAGAACAAGAAATGGAAGACTGAAAATCAAGTATGACTTTTGCTAAGGGGAATGAGGTGGATTGTAATTTAGAGACAAAAGAGAAACTTTCAAGTGTGTTAATGTCAAAAATATTGTTGATGGAAAAAAATAACTTGATGACAAAATGTGTTTGTTTTTTTGTTTTAAGCTTGATAGTTGAAGAAAAATGAAACCATCTATTGTTCCCCAATGTTTAAAAGGACTAGGATATTGATCCTTTCTCCTCAAATCATCTCATTCTTTTGAATTCTATTTTTATGAAAA
>JARHVA010000992.1:360000-447500 GCA_037957365.1 Torreya grandis
GGAATCCAAATAATCCAATTTGAGGTCAATTGGTTGAGTATCGATGAAGATATCATCAAAAATCAGACTGCGTATTGATAAAATATTGAAGTTTAAACACTGTGTAGTCAAATTTTAATTAGTATGGAATTTGTAGAAGCTAAAAAAAATTATTTATAAGTATTTTTATCTTGTATATATCCATATTTTGTCCTTTAAGTACTGTTATAGTAAAAAACACAATCACAATTTAAAATTCCATAACTAGGCCATGAATGGTAAATTGGTCATATCTCAAAATTGAACAAAGAAATTTTTTTGAAACTTGGATATTCAAGGAATTTAGATGTTAGGAATCCAATGAATCCAATTTTAGGTTGATTGGTTGAGTATCAAGGAAGATATTATCAAAATTAAGACTGTGTATTGATAAAATATTGAGGTTTAAACACTATGTAGTCAAATTTTAAACAAATGAAAGTCCATAAAAGAGAAAGATAATTTTTTTTGTGTTCAATAACATGTTTAAGAATGGGTAAAGCTTTGAAGATTAATAGGAAATGCATAGATTTTATAAGAGACTCAACATCAACATTATGAGAGTTAAGTCCCATAGGAACATTTTACCACACCAAATAGTCACGGAGATTCAACAGCAACATTGTGAGGGAGAATGCACATATCAATGCTATGTTGTAACCAGCAATGAGAAATTTATGGTCAACATTATAATTAAACAATTTTAAACAATTCAAATTCAATATTACATGCAAGATCAAGCAGCATAAAATTATGTAAAAAATAGTACTATCTCAATATCACCAACATGAAGTAGGAAATGCATAAATTTTATAATTTTGTAACAGTTTATGGACAAATTGAGAATCATTATGGACAAATTGAGAATCATGTGTTGGTTTATGGACAGATTGAGAATATTTTGTGGACAATTTGAGAACCTTGGTGACATTTATGTATTATTTAAATTTTTTGTGTTGGCTTGATGATCATATGGAGGATATGTAATCTTGAATATTGTTCATTTTTTAAAGAAACCAAGAAGGTCAACATTCCAAGCTAGCAAATTTAAATAAATAATAAATATTATTTTATTTATACCACCAATATTTTTATGTCTTGAATGTTGATTCTAATCATTAAAATTAATAAGGTAGAATTCAGTATTTGCATCACATAACTATAAAATATGCATGTCACCTTAGAGATAATTCCAAGTGATGGATAAGAATATCCATCACTCGATTCTAAATCTCGCATTTTGGCTCACACTAGGTTGATGCCTATGTTACCAGAAATGAGAAATGTGAAATCGTAACCATAATGAAAATGTGATGAAAACTGGCCTTGAATAGGTTATGAATAAGAAACATATATATATAATAATGAAATAAAATATGAAACTTATAAACCAAAAAATAATAAAATACTAACAATAAAATAATTAAATCTCTAATATCTTTAATGGGTAACACCACCATCCAATCCCCTATCTTAATTCCCCTTGGTCTCCATGCTGCCCAATTTGCTTGTTAAGAGTCAAGAGAAGCTATGAATCAGCATTAACGAGATAACATATAGGTAGTTCAACACTATCAGACCAATATGATTTTAAAGATTTTTTGTCAAACTTGAAATGACATAATTGGTGGAATTATATTTACATGGGTGGTCGTAAAGCTCAAGTAAAAATATATTTAACTCAAACTAATAAAAAATATTAAAAATAAAATGAGACAGTGGCTGGTAAGTGGTAGAGGAGACAATTATATTTATTAAAAATTAATTTTATAACTATTTAAATAAACAAATGCACTCTCTTGGAGATAAATAAAATTTACAGTGAAGATAAATTAATTTTACAAGATGCAAAAAAAAATTGTGCACCTGCATAAATATACCAAAATTTTATGTGCACCTATATAAATATACACAAAATGTTTTGGAAAAAATCACCTTTTATAGTGGATCAGTGGAAGGAGGAGATACAAATATCACATATCAACTATTATAGACTGACATTTCTAAGAAGCCAAGATTCTACCATGATTACTTGTAGAAGAAGAGATGAGAGCACAAAATAAATTAATGGATGTGAGAACCATATGAAAAAATGAAACTAAAATAACATAAAAATGATTAAAAAAATAAAACTAAGATAATATAAAAATAAATAAGACAATAAAAATAAAAAATACAAAAAAAATCAATTAATTGGAGTGTTTCTAAAAATTATCAAGACAAAAAAAAAGCAAAAAATAATTAACTAACGTGTTTTTAGACATTTTGAATAGGCAAAAGGACCTAATTAACTCATATGGTTAAGTGAATTATTTTATATTTCAATTAATATATTTTATAAGATAAGAAATTAAAAAAAAATTTAGAGTTCTTACAAGGTCCTTTTTAAACCCAAATTTCCCCTAATGTCTTGTACACTAGTTAGTAACATCAAATTTAATCAGTATCACCAGTCGATATTGACCTAAGACAGATAATACTAAACCTCTCCTCGAAATGGATAATTTTTAAGATCAAAATTTTCCTTAGGATTGGCCCATATGCCTAACATGTTAGTGGCATGAATAATTCCTAATTTATAAAAATATAAATTAGGTAATAGATGTGCACAACTATACCATTGAAGAAAAAAAAGTAAATTAAATGTAAACCCTCAACCTATGACCTTCAGGGTAAGATATATATATGTATATGTATATAAATGCATATGCATACACATGTATACTACATAATTGAAGGTATATCAATAAATATTAGGGTATTTATAGTTTTGAATGAAACAATACTCATGTAATAGTGATTTGAGGTTTAGGAAAGAATGCATGCCTAAAATGATAATGGCTCCACCTCTTCTTCTTGCTTCTTCTTTCTCCCTCAATTTCTCCATTGTGAGGATTACATTTCCCAAGATTCCTTTATATTTACAATATAAACAAGGTAAGGAACTTATATACAGTGGGTTATAAATTCCCATAATGGCTCTATAAAATATCTAGGCATATAGTGGCCTCTACAAGTGGTGTCATAGAGCTTTGGCATGATTTCTTGAAATCATCATTATTCTTGAAGCTTTTGACTCATTGGTTGAGTTTTTATTTTCCAAACCAATTCAATGCCCAATTTAGGTCTTGAATGATTATACCATTTGAAAAATGTTTATCTAATCATTAAACATTTTTGAAAGTAATAAACACCTTAATCAAATAATCACTTAACATTCTAAGTCAATGCATGGTACAAGGTGGTCCCCTGAGCACTTTTTATAAGATTTTCACTTAATAAATCATTTAAATATCAGTTCTAAACATAATGATAACACATTATGTGATTTAATTCCACTCCAACACCTTTTCAACCTTATATAACTAAGTCATGATCAATATTTTTTAGGTATTATATCAATCATCGGCAAGATGATAACAACTTCATGTTAGCACATTATGGTGTGTAAACAAACACAAGGAATGTAATTTAAAATAACACTATTAAGTACAACACCTTATTTATGATGTTAATCAAGTTAAATATGTATTTTATTCCACACTTACATGCAAATGTTAATCATGTAACTGGTAAAAAAGATCGATAATGTGCACAACCACCCATATCATCTGGCTCTTGGTATGGTTCAACCTTAGAAATCATGGGGTATATTACATCCTAAACCCCTTAAAGAAGAATTATCTCAGTTCCTTAGAAAATAATATAGATAGTAGGTGTTTTGGGTCAGATTTCATCAAGTATAATTTCTCTTGGCACCATCAACAAATAAAATATTAACCATTTTTTAGTTTGACCAACCAAAATTGGGACCAATAATCTAGGAATTAGAGAAAAATTATGATACTATTTTCACTTTTTGTAGAAATATGTCATCAAATAGACCTAAAAAAATATTAGAGCAGGGCACAAAAACCTAATTCAACTCTAGATTTTTAACAACAATTCTATTGTTAGTGCAACTTTTTTCCAATAATTATGTTATTTTAGTGAATATGATCACATTGTACATCCATCAATAGATTACAATATACTATAGTAACCTTGGTTTTTCTTGGTTTCTTTTCTTTGATTTTTTATTTTTTCAATACATGGGTTAGTGCAACATCCCACACTAACCACATTTGACATCGAAGAAGTTGTGTAAGGAATTTACATACTTAGTTTTTTAGCATGTTCTCTATATGCAATTAGAAATGCATCATGTCTATAAATCAATCTTAACTTGGAAAGATAGATCATACCATACACTTCCGATTGGGGACACATTAGATAATCGAGAACATGACCAATATGAGGATCCACTAGACCCAATAAGGGGATATATTATCATAATACATAATGTTAGGGAGGGTTCTAAAGCCTCCAATCAATCACAATCATGCAATTACCCTAAGTCCTATGTTTTATATTCACTAAATAAATAACAAGTAAATTAAAGTCTAATATAGTGCTCACTAAAGCTTTTGGCACAAAGTGGGGGTTAATAAACAAAACAAACATGTATAGGAGAATCTCAATTAATATATGTATGAGTAAGACCCTGATACATGGAAAGAGAAGAGTAATATTATTTGAAGACAATACGTATGTTACTACTATCTAATAAATAAAGGACCATAGTTAGAGAATACATACTTGAATGATGAACTTGTCAAGACTCAATCTCTCCCTTAGCCAAATAGGCTTTGCAATAGGTTATTATGGTTTCATAAGATCATTAAGAAAGTCCAAAGCATCCAAGACTTCTCCATAAAACTAGATTATCTAAGTAAAAACCCTAAGCTAAGAATCCTCAAGTATAATGGTGGAAGAGTAGATTATAAATAAACACAAGAAAATAATAACTCTTATTCATTATCTAAATAATGATGAAATGATCTTGTATATATAGGTAGATTTAACCTTAATCCCTTCCAAAAGTTTTGACCAATAGGGTCGAACTAGTCGACCTAGTACAATTATGGACAAGAATTCACTAGGTCATGGGCTAGGTTGGCTAAGAGTTGACTTAGACCCTAAATGAATTTTACCCAAAATTGTATAGGGTCAACCTAGTTGACCTAGTATAGTTGACTATCAAAATGGGTTTAAGGTGAGGAAAAGAGGGATGAAAAGTGGGAAAAGACTAGAAGAGTATATAAAGGAAGAGTAATAGCTTAGGGAATGGTTTTTAAGATCTAGTTGGATTGGTAATAAGTGTAAATAAGGGACAACAATCCTAAAAAGTACCAATGGTCTACCCACCCCTTTCTTAGTGCACCCCTTACGGTGTGCACTTAGAGAGATTGAATCTTGATGGGTTCCTATAAGATATAAAGTATCATTATTTGATATAAATTTTAAAATATTATGTATATACATATGCTCCATTCAAATCTCATCACCTATCACTCAAGTGCAATAGGGGATGGTGCTTCAAGAAAGAACATAGTAACACAAAACACTGAGGCTAAAAAAAGGTTGTAATATTTTAAAGCAAAAATAATTGAAATTAAATTATTGAAAAGGAAATAATTGAAAAATAAAATGTAATGTGTACCTTGACTTACCTATATCATTAGATGGTTGTCCATTATGTTGTTCATTTTGATTGTGTAGGGCACATAAACTACTTTTGACAAACCCAAGAATACAAAATTTAAGAGCAAAAACAAACAAACATAGGAAAGTCAAGATAACTAGTGTTATGTGGATGGGATGTATTGTAAATTTGGCAAGCTAGGGTGACAAGTGTTATGTTAAAACAAATAACCAAGTCAAATTTAGAGTAAATCAGGTAACTAAAAAGCCAAGGCTACTAAAGACCAAAAAACTCAAATAAGTAAACCTTAAGTAAGAAAAGGAAAACTCACCAAGTCAAATAAAGGATACATATCAAAAACAATGGTAATCAAACATCAATGTAAAAGTAATAAAAATCCTTAATTAAATAAAGATGGGCAAGTAAAAATGGGGAAAATAAATGGTAAAATAACATTGATGAGTGAGAATCACCTTAATTTATACTTTCAAATTATGCCAACTAGGTTGATTGGGTTGACCTAGTTCTGTAATTCTATATTTGCTAAAAACCTATAATATGTATTATGTCAACAAGGTCAACCTAGTATGTTTTCTAGAAACCTGTAAGTATACGGATTTAATAGGGATGACCTAGTAGTTTGATCTAGAAGTTTGAAAGTGTATAGTGTTGATAAAGTTGACCTATTATCTTGTATCTGATGAAAAACCTACACAAATAGAAAGGAGTCATATTGATGTGACTATGTGTTAAACTTGTGCATAGAATTTAGAGCTATATCGACACTGTCAACCTAGTATCACAAATATATAGAAATAAATGATAAAATAATGAAAATCATGAGATAAAACCTGTAAGGGTTAAATTCACATTAGGTTCACTTAGATGCATCCAATAAAAAATGCATCATGTCTATAACTCAATCCTAACTCAAAAAAGATAGATCATATCATACACTTCTGATTGGGGACATATTAGATAATTGAAAACATGACCAATATGGAGATCCACGATACCTAATAAGGGGATCTCTTATCATAATACATAATGCTAGGGAGGGTTACAAAGCCTCTAGTCAAGCACAATCACACAATAACCCTAACTAGGTCCTGTGTTTTATATTCACTAAACTAATAACATGTAAATTATAATCTAGTGATCACCAAAGCTTGTGGCACAAAGTGGGGGTTAATAAACAAAATAAACATTTATAAGATAATATCAATTAAACTATGTATGAGTAAGACCCTAATACATGTAAATAGAAGAGTAGTATTATTTGAATCCCATACTTATGCTACTTTTATCTACTAAAGAGAAGAGCAAAGTTAGAGAATACTTACCCAATGAAAAACCCATCGAGACTCAATCTCTCCCTTGGCCAAAGGGAATATCCAAGAGGTTATTTTTCTTTTATAAAGATCACTAAGAAATCCAAAGCATCCAAGACTTCTCCATAAGACTTCTCCAAGTAGAAACCCTAAGCTAAGACTCTTCAAGTAGAATGGTGGAAGAGCAGATTGTAAAGAAATGCAAGAAAATAATAACTCTTGTTAATTATCTAAATAATGATTAAATGATCTTGTATATATAGGCATATTTAACCCTAATCCCTTCCAAAAATTTTGGTTGATAGGTTTGACCCAGTCGACCTATTACAATTATGGACAAGAATTCACTAGGTTACAGGTTAGGTCAACCAAGACCCAACCTAGACCCTAGATGAATTTTACCCAAAATTATACAGGGTCAACCCAGTCGACCTAGCACATTTAACTATCAAAATGGGTTTAAGGTAAAGAAAAGAGGGATGAAAAGTGGGAAAAGACTAGAGGTGTATGAAAATAAGGAGTAATAGCTTAGGGAATAGTTTTTAGGAGCTAGTTACATTGGTCATAAGTGGCAATAAGGGACAAAAATCATGTGAAAAATGAATGGTCTTCCCACCCCTTTCTTGGTGTACCCCTTAGGGTGTGCACTCAGAGAGATTGAGTCTCGATGGGTTCCTTCAAGATGTAAAGTGTTAGTATTTGATAAAAGTTTGAAAATAATATGTGTATACACTCTCCATAACATTATGAGCTCATGGTGGTCTAGGGTAAACAAACCCACCATCAAATGACATCCATTTAAGGGCATCTATCCATTTAACTATATTCTCATTTAAGTATTTGATAATTGTAACTAGGATTTTAATACATCTTAAACAAGACTTCAAATTACCTACTTTAGGGTAAAACCTAAAATAAAATCCACTTTTTGTGCTTAAATGGAAATAAAATCAATAATGCTTCACAATATCATTTCAAACATGAACATGGCAAAACTATTTAAAGTAGGTTCTTATCTTTTTAAGATTAGTTTTACACTAACTAATGCCAACCACCAATATAGTACCAACTAGGTATCTAATTTTTATCCAGTAAGAAATTTCCAGTCATTCTTAGTAGTCTAACATAGGGGGCATAGTTGTGTATTGACAAGTATACATCTCAAATTCCAACTGTATCTTAGTTGATCATGTTGTAACACACAAAAAATTCATTAGCCTAGGTAATATACCAAAAAATCAATAATAAATTTTAGTAATCTTTGGGTTTTAGTTTTCTCAAATGAACATTATTACAACTATACTAAGCCCAAACCAAGAAGACCATAAATTATAGAAAAATATTCATTATAGAATGATGTACTAGATCATAAATCATTTCAAATACTTTAGGTTTCTGAAAAAAACTAGACTGCAAGTTAGATCTTCCCAATTCATATCATTAAATATAAGCAGTGCCTAACTTCTTCAAATTAGCATAGACACTAGTATATAAACCTAGATTATTTAGGCTAATTCTACCCCAAAAATTTTAGTTGTAAAAAATACAATACCATATCATTTTATTATAAAGCTACAAGTTGTAATCCAAACTTGGGAGATCTCCAAGTCAAGTAAGGACCTCATGAAAGAAACTTATTATTTTACTTAGCCAAAGAAGATTCATCAATTTCCCATATAGAAATGGAATAAACTTATTTAATCTAGAAGAAAATTCGCTAATATCAAATAATAGTGGGGTAAATTCAATGGTTTAAAGTTTCTTACATAATAATAAAGTCATACAAATTCAATGCAACTTATTGATGTGGGTTTTATGCACACCATATAGCTTGAATGAGGTAGCCTCAATTGTTTTAGGATCTCTATGTAAATGAAATTCCAATATAGGGAATAAATTATAGGTATGTGATTAAAACAACCAACTGGTAGAATAACATGTTGAGCTTGAAGGTTGTTTAACTAGGTTTATGGATGGATGTGTGAAATCTAAAAGAAAATAAACATTAAATGAGTTGGTTGGGTGGAAAATTATTCTATGGTGGGTAGATCTCAAAATAAACTCAAAAAATAAGGAAAGCTAAGGTAGAAAAGAAGGCTCTATGTTATTAAAAAGGTTACTTCCAAGGCTTTCTCTTTGGTGGATAAGTATCTCTAAGACCAATGTTTGTTGTTTATAGTTGTTGTACATTTAAAAAGAATCAATAATGTCTAATATCTCATATAACCTCAATTCTACATTGTAGACATCTTGTTCAATTTTAGAGGTAACATGAATTATCTATTTTTGTTCCCTAAGGTTATTCAATTCTTGTTCCAACTCTTTCCTTGCCTATTTTGTGCCCTTGTGAATGGATATCAATGCTCTAGTGTGGGTCTCCATATAAGACTTAAAATCCTCAATGAAAGGGGACTGACCCATCTTTCTTTCTTGCCTCTTTGAAATAGTGTAGACCTCTTATCTTTATTCTAAAATTAATATATGACTAATGTTGCCTTCTATATTCCTCTTCTACACCCTTTACATAGAGCCAATAGACTTATCAAAGAGTGATATCATAGTGGGTAGCTCTATTATCTTCAAGTCTGGTCTCTTAGAATTTCATGCTCTTAATTTATTTGGCCCAATCTAGAAGGGTCAACATTGATGGGTCTAGTGGTTATGATTCTATTTGGGTGTTCTTTCCAGGCTTAGTCTCAAGGGCTGGCTTGGGCATGTTAGGCCATATTATTTTAGACCCATTTACATTCCCTAGATGTGGCATTAGGTGGACAATGTATACTAACTTCTTATTTAGATATCTATTGGTGGCCACCATTGATTCAGCCTAAAATTCTCCTATGGAGGGTATAGGTGATCTCAACTCAATAGAATATACTAATAATTGGGTGTTGGGATGGCTAGTAGTAGTGTAAATAGAGGTGGAGACCAAAGGAGATAGTTGATAATGAAATAATAAGAGAGTGGATAAATAGAGTAGTGGGTAGAACATCCTTACCATAGTGGTCACCTTCAAGAGGTGCCTTTCCTTTCAGTCCTTTCAAGCTTAAGACCTTAGCTTGATGTTATTTTTCTTCATCTACCTCATCCCTTGGCTCTCCTTTAGTTGAAGTTTTTGCCTTCTCACTTGGTCCTTCTGTTTATTACACTTAAGGCCTTCTTGCCTTAGATTTTCTCTTATAGCATATGATGGTCTTCTCAGCAAGAAGAGAATCCACCTGTTGGGTACGAAGAGGGACTGTCATGCTAGATATTGTGGTTGTTAGAGCTACCATAGTAAATACAAGGTCTTCTTCATTAGATAATTATAAAAAAATAATCTCCTTTTCTTTCCTAATTAAGTTTTCCTTTGCCTAAATTATTTATTTTTCTTGTTTCTATTTTATTTTCTTTAGTTCAACTATAGACACTAGAACATGAGGAGTTTTTCTTTAATTTGTGTTGCAGTAACTGATGTTTCCCCTTCACCCTACTCTTTCTTTATAATCATCATCAAAGTGGGTGGATTTTTGGGGTTTTGGCTCTAATCTTGTGGTTATTGGAAAGATCTGCTATTCTATAAATATGAAAAGGTCTATCCCCCTAGTGGTGGGATTTTGAATTTTGCTTGGCCAAGTGTGAGGGAAGGATCTACTTGGATTACCTTGATCAAGTCTTCACTTATACCAGTAGTCCAAGCCCTTTTCTTGACCTCTACACCATCTTTTGCATTAATAAATAGGAATTCATGTTCATAAGGCTCATGCTTGTAGGGAATACCTAGATTGTGAGCACATTACTACACTTTCCCATGGGGGTCCCAATCCCTATGGGGCAAGGTATCTAGGGCATAATATTTCTTAGAACCACTAACCTCTCCAAAGTGTCTATGAAAGGTATAATGCATCCTTCCAATTATGAGATGGGAGACATGAAAGGTGTTCTTCTTCCTTTTGGTTAGGTATTTACCAATTCCCTTCCACAATTGATAGGTAACTTCTTGCTCAGCTACTTTGTTTGGGAGGTGTTTAGGGGGGGAAATAGGGTTGGTTTTGTACCTAATGACCATTATAATAGTGTAATTCAGATAAAACTAATAATCACCCAAAGACATGAGTGTGTTGGTGATATTATTAGATATTCTGGCCAGAGGTTCACCATGAATCACCTTCCAAACTTGAGGATACAAATCTTCTACAATTCTCAATATGTTCCTTATATAATCATAAATATGGATAAATGAATATATGTCATAGATTTTGTTCTTAATGTAATTAGGATTTGGATTTGACAAAGCCGCATTATGTCTGTAGATAGTCTTCATGATTGCATCTAGAAGGTAGGTCATCATGTAAAAATTTCCACCTTAAGGCATTATATCTTTATGCAATATTGATTCATGTAAGTGGGTATGGATAATCTCCCCCAGTGCCAAGGTGTGTTCTAAGGTGATCAATAGGTCAAATAGTGGTACCCACTCAAAATGAAGGAAGTGGATGCTTAAGTGACTAAACAAATGGTTCAGTATTACCATAGAAATGTAGATTCCCATCCAAAATCTAGTAATAGGCATAGGATTCTAGGTAATCTCTTTGAGTGAAAAGGTCCCTCCAAAGAGAAGTTATTTGCTCATTGTTTGTTCTACATTGTTACTCTTCTTCTAAATGGATACATTGTGAAAATCAAAGGTCAAATTTGGGATGGGTAGGCATAGATACCTTGAGAATTATTTCTTGGATATATAGGTGATGATGGTGTTTTTGTTGATGTAGTGAAAGAACCTACCATTTGTAATCCTCCCTTCAAAGAATAAATCTTATAACAGGTTAATGCATGGCATGACCTCTATTTTAGTAGATGTATAATAAAGTGCTTGGAATTTGAAAGGTAATAGGTCAAATACAACTTTTCATTCCTCTTGAGAGATGTCTTATTCTTAGGAAAATGTGTTGACACTCTCTACGACCTCCCACAAAGTTGAGTAATTAGTGTAGATATCATTGAATACTGAGGAATCAAAAATTGTATCCATATATTTTGTTGAGTCTTTGAAAGATAATCCAGATGGCATTTTAGCTACCATGTATACTTTAAATAAGTACACCATTATTGGCTATTAGTGTTGGTAAAATTCAAGCTTCTATTAATGGTGGTTTAGCACTGTATTATGCAAATTACAATTTGTTTGAATGTAGCTAGGGCTTTGAATTCATAGAATTAAATATATGTTTAAGCTTGATGATAATCAATAGATGTGAAGTTGGTTACCATATTGAGGTTATAACCTTTTATCATTTAAGTTTAGTTCATATTACATTAATCACCAATGTCTACAAGCTTATCACCTTCATTTAATTTGAACTTACCACCTTGACCTAGTGGGCATGCCACGTAGGATGCTTACTCATTTAGGGATGCCATAGTGTTACTCTTTTTGACACTTATCAATATGTGGTTTAGTCAAGAGTCGGTGCTTGAATTTGAGCTCAGTCATTTAATTTGGTGATTTAAGAACTCCAAACAAAAGACTCTAAAGACTAAAATGTTCTTTAGGGAGATTTATGAAACTTTTCCTGAAAGCCAAAACACCAAACACTTTTCTTGAAGACCAAATTGTCGTTCAGGAGGATTTATCAAAGAAAGTTTTTGAAGGTGAGAGTTCTAAATGAAAATATATTTAATGAAATTTTTCAAAGAGGAAGTCACAAAAGACCAAAATTCCAAACAAAAACTCCCTAATAGAATTTTTTGAATGAAAGTTATCAAAGAGTAAAGTTGGTAGAAGAACATAGATTGTAAAGTCGCACAAGATAATTGTCCAATATTCATGTATTATGCACTCATTTTGTCATTGTATAGTATATTTTGTCTTATATTAATAACTTGTAATAGGATAGACTATGAAGATACTCCACTTTTTCTGCCAAGTATGAGAAGAAGATATACAATCATAAATTGGAAACATCTATATATATACTTTTGTTTGTAAGAAGAAGAGGGTTCCACTTTTAAAAGAGATCAATATAGATTATCTAGTTATGGTTACCTATGTGATTTATTATTATGTTCCTTACATGCATTCTCATGTGTAATTTTTTGGTTACCTTTTGTCTAAACTATTTTTAATGCATTATTTTAGTTTATACCATACTAGTTTTTCTTAATTCATAAATAACACAAAGTAATTAATGTTTCTTATGTTTCTATCATCCAAATTCTTGTCTTTATATGATAAAATATTATAAACACATGAATTATATTATATATATCCTCATCCTTAGCATGTTATGATGTTTTAGGAACCTCTGCTAATAATGTTGTGGTGAGCGTGGAACTCATTTTTGGAAGAAATTATGCTAAGGTGGTTACTATGGTAGAGAGATTTTAAGATATCATTAGACCAAAGGATATGTAATTTTGTAGAAGAAAATTAAAAAAGGACTGGTCTTATCATTTAGGAGATCATTTAAGAGCATATTTATGGAGGGATTTATGAAATTTTTAGGTGAAAGTTGCCTAAATTTCTAGCTAACTAATTATCACAGTTAGAATATTATTATTTTAACTCAAGGATAGAAGAAACTATAATCTAGACTAAAGAAAAGATAGACTAGTTGTAGAGATTGGAGACTAATTAGACAAGAGAAATAGATCATTAGGTTACACTATGGTAGATAGATATATAACTAAGTTTGTAATGTAAGGATACATAGCTTTCAAAGCTATAAAGGACTTGTTCATCATAGGAGTTTGAGGGAAATTTGTTTAGTGACTACCTATCCTAGTGAAGATGTTCATTATGGACAAGGTCATGGTGCCTAATCCATCCAATGTGGAATAGTAGCTTTGAGTGTATGGGGGTGTGTGTGACATGATAGTGAATGATGAATAAATGAGAAGATAAGCTTTAGACCTGAATCCATAATGGAGACATGAGGGAAAAAGAGTCAAAAGAAGAGTCTAAATTTAGAATGTGAGTTGCAACAACATAATAGATGGAGTAAACATAAAAATACTCAAGTATCTATTATTATAGTTAAGAGTAGAAGTAAAATAGATGAATAAAAAGTAGGAAAATGTGATGAATGAGAAGAAAGAGACAAAGAATTAAGGATGAAGAAAGATGAGATGAAAGAAGAAGATGAATTCTAGTAGCAAGAAAGAAGTGATGAAAAGAGAGAAGAAGAAGAGATGTTTGAAGATGAAGATAAGAATAGTATAGAGGTAGATCAATTAGATGATAGATGTAGTATATAGCTACAAGAATGTATATTATCAAAAGAAGGACATGAATTATTAATCAAAGAAGCAAGGAAAAGTAGTAGAGTAATCATAGGAAAGAGAAGAAGTCAGAAGGAATCATTCAATGGAAGAGTACATATCCTCGTAGCCCAATTGGCTATATTCTAGTAAAAAAATTCAACCAAAAAGATGGGTAGATAGTAGTTAGGAAGGTCCATTTTTAGAATAATTACATTGATGGGGTACCGAAATTGAAACATCCTCAATTTATAAAGCTTTTAATGTTCTAGGATTCATTGAAACCAAGCAGAGAAGATCAAGAAATATAGAAGAGGAGAGTGCATAGATAAACTCATCCAATATGAAGGTAAATCCTTTTAGTGTGCAAGTAGGATCACATATAATGCATCCTCCCATTATAATAGTTGCACAGTAGATCCTCTTGACACTACTTTATAATATGGGTGTTTTAGGAGCATTTATCAATTTAGCAACACATGATGGGTCGATGAACCCTAAGTAGTACTTACTAACATGAGAGATGAGATGGAAAGCTAAGAGTATTATCAATGGGGATATAAATAAGTGTGAATTAATAGGGGAACTTAATAGAAAACCCCTTGAATCTATATACCACAAAGATATTGCTTGATAAAATCTATAGTAGGTAAAGGAGTGGCTCATCACATAATTTAAAATCAAGAAATGTACAAGTTAGACTATTCAAGACCTAAAGGAGATTAGGAAAAAGTCAGGAGAATCAATATGTGATTATGATTATAGGTAATCAAATGTTATGAATAAGGTGGAGTTTGCCTTAGAAGATAAAGATAAATTTTTGTGGTTTATTAAAGGACTACATTCTAGATTAAGTTTGATATAGTACAGACTCAATATGTTACTAAGGAAGATGCTAGATCTATTACTCTTAGGGTAGAGCAAATTGAAGATTATGGGGAAGCTCCCATAATGAGTTCTAATATTGAAAATACATTACAATATTTTATAAATAGGATGAAACAATATCATGAAGCAGATAAACCTAATCTAAATATATGGTGCATGGAGTGTGGGAAATGAAATCATAGAAATGATTATACTAAGATCAAGACAGAGTTATGTGAAATCTATAGAGTAGTGGGGCACATAACAATGTAGTTCCATCTCTTGTAATAGTATGTAAAAAAACCATAGAGTCTATATTACAATTTTTATAAATTTCACAATCATGATGAAAAGAATTATAGGGGTTTGAAGGAGCTTAAAGAAGATATTACAAAGATTGTATTCACCATCAATGCATATCAAGAGTCTTCAATGAAGTAGATGATTCCAATCCCAAAGGTTGATAAGAGTTGTGTGAACCAAGTAGGTCCATAATAAATTATGAGTTTTCCTTAGTACCAGAATGAAGGTCTAGCCATAGGAACCCCTCCTTCATTAGTTTGGACACAACCATCACCGCAATACTAATACTCAGCACCTTAGAATTTAACAATGATGTAGTAACAATAACCTAGTTGGAATCTAAAAGTTGTGTAACAATAATTTGGGATTAGAGATAATACCTAGTAGTATCAGCACTAAAATATAGTGTAGCAACAGGGAGGTTATATAGGTGGTTATCATTCGAATAGAGGAGGATATAGGGGTATATATAGAGGGGATTATCAAGGTGATAGAGGAAATAATTATCAATGCCCTCTTTTTCAATGTTACTTATGTGGATAATATAATAATGTGCAGAGTAATTGTCCTTTGAATCCCTAAAGATAATATTACTATGTGTATTGTAGGGTATATGAGCAACATGAGATAGAAGACTGTATTGTTTTGGAAAAACAAAGGAAAAGGCCTTCAGGGATGTTAACATGGTGAATGCACAGCTTGAGGAGGATGTATTTTTTAATTTTTTTATAAGACACCAACAAACACATAGAGGATTGCCTCCTCTTGAAATTCCTCAAGACTAGGGAATTCAAAAAGCAAAATATGATAAATACTCAAACCCAACTATAGAAAAGGGGCTCATGTATGAAGTTGCACAGATGTTGAAAAATATTCAACACCAAGACACTACTAAAAGAGATGTTACAATAATAGATGCCTAAATGAATGGTTAGATTGTGCACATTATTTGTTAAGATGTATTTTTTACTATGCTGACATATTTATTGAAGTTGCTAAGTACACTATGCAATGAATACATTTCTCATAACATCACAAACTTGCTACATAATTTACTAGGGTGTGCATAGCCAGGGGAATAGAAGATAAAAAAAATTGTTTGGTATGTAAAAATAAATAAGTTATGGAATGTAGATGCATGAATCAACATTAATGTTGTAGGATATGAAATTCCAAATATTGTCTTTAATTTTGGCATCATGATTAACATGATACCCAAGTCTACATGGGAGGCAATTGGATAGCTAGTTCTAAGTTATAGTCCAATGACTCTGAGTTTATCAGACTATGAAAGGTTGATCTCATTTACATATTAGAAGACATTGAGATCAAAATCACTGAACTGAGCTTGTGAGGTGACTTTGAAGTCATTGATATGAAGATAGTAAAAACTCATTACCCTACATTGATTGTCAATAAATTGGCATATGATGGTTAGATGACTATCAATATTATGCAAAATTAGTTAGAGGTGCATTAGGGAGATAATATTGTAGCCATTCCTTTATATGAGGTGCACAAACCCTACATCATTCTAGTTGAACTAGAATCTCTTTATGTCACACAAGAAACCAGTTGGATAAAGGTAAGCTCTGAGAACCCAAAATATCTATGTGCATCCAAGTGAAATTTATTGTATGAGTATAATAAACCTCAAATGTAGTCTTTACTCATTTAACAATTGAAGACATATGAATAATGGAAACCTAAACTAGTAGTTACTTAGTCATTAGCACTTTAATTTATCATAGAGGATTATGCGTTCATGTCTTCTAAATTCCCTACTCACTTAGAATTTGATTTTCTATATCATACAAATGATCATATATAATATTTTATAGAGCTAACCAGATAAGGCACCTTGTCTAGGTAAATAGTTTAATCTATAAGTGGAGACTCAAATATTCATCTACTCAACTAGGCTTGTGGTGATCATGAGCTCTGGCCTATGAGAATGGTATTCACCATAGAAAGATAATTCCTTCGTAATATGCAATTGAATACATCAATCAATTCATTTTGTGCCTATGATCATTCAATGGGTCAATGCTTTAAATTACACTTTGAAGGGAGTTGTAGTAACATGGTGGATAATTCATAGAAATGGTGAGCTTGATTGGCATGATGCGTGAGAACTTATGATTAGTAGATTTCAACTAGCATAGGTCATCAAAATTAATTGGCCTTATTTTTAGGAAGGTGAATACCTTGAAATACATATCCAAAAATATGTTAAGGTTTGGACTAAAGAATATGTGGCACCTAAATATTGGGTTCATATATTTCATTATACACTTGCCCTTTTACCATCATCTTGGTATATGCATCAAGAATATTGGAGGGAGACAAAATATTGGGTGTAAGTGCAGATTGGCTTCATACAGACTTTTGTGTTTGAAGATGAGAATTCTCTAGTTCATAATTTACTATTTAAAATCAAACATTTCCTATTTCATGGGTACATAGAGGATTTAAGCACCACAATAGAATCTACTATGTATAAGAACATAGCATGTGATCTAAATAAAATATTAAAAAGATATAAAGCTACCAAGATGGAAGAACAATCTCTTATGTAATTGTGCCACTAAATACAAGATGATGAGGAGGAAATTGAATATTTAGATACTGATGGTGGTATTGATCTAAATAATAAATTGAACCTAAACAGGTAGTAGAACCATTAAAGGATCTAATCGCAGAAGCCACTGAAGAAGAAAAGTTGTGCAACATTCAGATTATAGAGTAGGAAGGGAAAAGAATGCTACAAAAAATTATTGTTGAGAAAAAATGCAATATTTATCAATAACCTATTAAAAATCATGTGGAAAACATTGAAATCAAGGAGATTACTAAACTGGCACATATAGGTGACTATTGGACTGAATTTAAAGTTTCAAAAGTTATGTAACTCCTGTAGGATTATCAAGTTGTGTTTTCCACAAAAAATTTAGAATTTAGAGGAGTAGATCTTTCCTTAGTGAAATTCATATAAAACTCAAGGATTGCACATGACCCATAAATAAAAGTTTGTATAAGTTAAATCCAAACATGAAAGTGAAAGTGAAGGTTGAACTAGATAGAATTGAGGAAGTAGGTATAATCTATCCCATTGAGAAGGTAAATTGGGTTAGTCCCATGGTAGTGTAACTTAATAAAATAGGGGAGATCAGAGTATGTGGTGACTATATTATTTTTAATGATGTATGTGTAAATGATCCTTTTTTTATTACCTACACAAATGAAGTTTTAGAATCTATCACAGGTCATGCAGTTTACTCCTTCACAAATGGTTTAGTGGCTATCATCATAGAAGAAGACAGAACTAAAACAACTTTTGCTATGGAATGGGGTTCCTTTGTATATAAGGTAATGCATTTTGGCCTCAAGAATGCACCTCTATTTTTTCTAGACCAGTGATGATTGTGTTTAAGGATTTCATTTATGACTTCTTAGAAGTATATCTAGATTATTGGGAAGTCTTCTCTTTATTTAAAGAAAACTTGTCCAAGCTATGCCTCAAGCTAGAATAATGTTGAGATTTGTGTATTGCCCTAAATTTGAAAAAGTGTTTATTTTTTACACCTTTTAGTGTCTTGCTAGGTCATGTGGTGTGTAATGAAGGGATTTTGGTGGACCAGGCTAAAATTATAGTAATTCTCAGTATGCCTTCACCAATTAGCTCCATGAAAGTGCATTCTTTTTTTGGCCATGTAGGTTACTATCAAAATTTTATCAATGGATATGCCCCATTTCATCCCCATTGGAGTATTTATTACACAAAGGTATGAAATTTGTCTAGACTTTTGAGAGTCAAGTAGCTTTCATAGAACCGAACTAGTGATTGGTCACTGTGCTTATTCATATCTTTTTATATTAGAGTAAGCCCTTTCATGTTCACATTGATGCTTCTAGTATTGCATTCAATGTTGTGTATAAGCAGCTAGGAGATGGTGGATTGGACCACTCCATACATTTTTCAATCCAAAATTTATCTTGCATAGAAAATAATTACATAACTAAAAGGGAAGTACTAATTATAGTGTTTTCACTACAAAAAAATTGACATTATCTTCTTGCAACACCATTTGAATTTTTTATGGATCATCAAGCTCTATGCTACCTAGTTAATAAGCCTATGCTCAAAGGACACATTTTAAGATGGTTGATGCTCTTTCAAAAATTTCAATTTTTCATCAACATCAAATTAGATAGATTAAATGTTAGGTTGGATCATCTCAGTTGCCTCATGAATGGGGAAGAACTAGAAGACCTATAAGAATATTCTCATGATTCCCATCTATTTTGAGTTTTTTTAATACCTAATAATTTTGAGGCAATTGATGATTTTCTAAAATAAGGATTATTCCCTATGCACTACCAAGAAAGAGACAAGAAGCAGTTTGTCTCTAGAGATTTGCCATAAACTATTATAAATTGGCTCTTGTATAATTTCAGGAAGGATGAAGTACTATGAGATGTAGTTTTGGAACATGAAAGCTCATACCTCTTATAGGAAGCACACTAAGGAATAGTAAGATGTCATTTTATTATAGAATCTACTATATGGAAACTATTATAGAGCGGATTATGATGGTTGAACCTTATTTAGGATGCCCATAGAGTAGTACAGCATTATGATGTATGTAAATGAATAGGTAATCCACTTAAGAAGGATAAAATGCCCTTGAATCTTGTTGAGGTCAACATACCCCCATTTCTAAAAAAAATGGGGACCTTTGCTTTAAATTATGTAAATTTGTACCTTAAAATTGAAAATTCACTTGATCACAGTATCACTAGCATGTTTACACATTGTCTTTATTTGAAGATCATCCACACTTGGTTCTCATTTAGATTAATTGATATTTTTTCAAGTAACCATGGTTTTACCCCTTCTAATCTTACTAATGATTATTGACTATGTTTTTGTATTGCAGGTTCAATGGAATCTCATTTGGGAGTGAACATGCTTAGGGTTTTGTGCTTAAATATTAAATTGATATTTTAATAACCTTTGGTTTGCAGAATATTAATCAAATCTATTTTAAGTCTTTTTAGAACCCTAATTCTAATTACCCTAGCTCATTTCCTTCTGAATCAAATTCAAAGTTGATGGGAATAGTTTATGTAGGAATGCTTTATACTACCATGGATTTAGTCTAATTTTTATCTTAAAGCTTAGTCATGTTTATTAACACGACCAAACCTTACTCTAAAATTTTCATGCTTGGTCCCTTTATGCCCTGTGTCCCCTTGGTATATTTTATTATTAGTGGGATCTTACTTATTTGCAAGGTCCACTTTATTATGTTTTAAGACTTAGCTTAAATTTCTAACCTAAGTCTTATTGTGCTTATCAACACGAATAAAACCTTGGTATAAAATTTTAAACCTAAGTTCTATACTTACCCAAGCTTGACTTAATATTTTTATTGACCTCAAGATCAATGGTACACATTTGCTCAGGCAAAGTTAATCCAACAGTGTGAGATAAAGTCAATGAGTCAAGAACCTTGATCAATGATGTACATTCACTTGGATGAGTTGATCCAATGGTGTGTGATCAAAGTTGAAAATTCAATCCCCAACCTTAAGCTAAAGTTTGAACATCTTTTGAGGATCAATGGTACACATTTTCTCAAACAAGATTGATATTATGGCATGTATTGATTCAAGACTTCAACGAAACCCTAGGATAAGCAAGAAGGTAACAAGTGTCACAATATTATTAAAAGAATAATGAATAGCCAATGGTGTTTCACCCCTCAGATCAAGATCTAATGGAGTGCATTGATTTAGCTAAATAAGATCTAATGGTGCATGATGAAAGTTGAAAATTCAAAATCTTTGAACATGAATGTGAAGATGACACATGGCATAGCCATGAGCCACAAATTAAAGCTAGAGAATCATTCCAATATCGACATTATGTAGATGAGCCTACACATTACAATCATTGGTTCATGGAATAGGAGGCATAATTAAGTAGATCAAGATTGATAGAGCATGATTTATTTGTGCAAACAAGATCAATGCTATGAGATCAATATTGACATTTCAATAAAAATTAGAGTGAATGTTAAAGTGACAAGTGTCATAACCATAGGGAACATATCAAGTAGCCAATAGAATTCAAGTTCTCAGATTGAGATTAATGAACCGTGTTGATCCAAATAAATAGAATTCAAAGGTACAAGATCAAGGTAGAATTTTCAAAAGACAACAGACACTTTTTAATAGTAATGAGAAATTTTTCATTAAAATTCCGTAGAGATGCCAAAAATATGCCAAAGCAATGCCATATAAGTAGAAAATGATGCATTTGAAGATTTAGTGGACCCACAAAAGCCTAAAGTACAAATTCCAAAAATACCAAAAGAAAGGGGACTTGATGAAGTTACATCCTCTTTAGCCCAAGTAGAGGAACCAATATCACTAGTTGAGGAGATTAATGTGATGGAATTAGACCCTAGAGAAATAGTTGAAGATACACTTACAATGTTATCCAATGCTTACCATTAAGATGAAGATCTTGAAAGAGAAGTAAAAGGTTGCAATTACAGAAGCATCTCAAAAGTCAATTAAGTTGATATGGTATATTGTTTTGAGTTAAAGACTCTGTAAATCCTTTCAAAGGAATATTCTATTTTGTAAAGGTATGGGCAACATGTAATACATAATTTAGTTAGGTTAGTCATAGTTAAATAAGGTCATTGGTCCTGAAGCATTTGTAAAGGGATACTTGTCTATGACACTTGTCCAGTTGTATGTTGAGAAGGAATGACTGGCATATCTCATGAATTGTCTATATAAGGGAGGTATTGCCAATTGAAAAAGGGAGGGAGAGTTCTTAGAGGAAAAATTACTTTGTAAACTTGGAGAAATTAGTACAAACAAGGAATTCTACAAAGTTTATCCAATATTTGTCTGTGTATTTGCTATCATGACTACTTCCTCAGTTATCTAGTTTGATATTCAAATTTGAATTATTTTTATGGATCCTAGATGTGCACATGTTAATGCAAAGTTGTCAATTTTTGCTTATACTAGATTGATTAAAAGTTCTTAGGTTTACTTCACTCTCTTTGCTCTTCTAGCATCTGGGCTAATGATATTTTCTTCTAGGGGTAAAATTCTTAAATTAAATCTTGTTTTTATTTGCATTACCTTTCCTTAGACATTTGATTAATACATAGTAGGATATGTACCTATTAAATTTTATGTTATATATTGGTTTAGTTTATACCTTGATGAAATTTAAGCTCTATTATAATGTCTAGATTAAATATCAGAAACACCTTCTTTCAGCCCTACCCTTCCTTTTGCTCCTTTTTGACCAGATCACTTTAGTTTAGCTTGTCATTATAAATATCCATGTTAGCTTAGGGTTTATACTTTAGGTTTTGGACATCATTCATTGGACTTAGTTCAGATCACTTTCATGTTCAAAAATATTTAAGACCACCATTGCTCCCAACAACCATTTACACATTCATTTTATGGAATAGTCATTTAGCTTGGCCATTACTCCACCATAAATCTTAGAAAGATCATAACTAGCAACTAATGAAATAGATTCTTTGGATCTAGAAATGAGAAGTGTTTCTTAAACACTATATGTTGACCTAGTGATACACATTTAGGCATCAACAAAAATTGGCAGTAGAATGAGGGCCTAAGCTAAAGCTTTGCAAATTTGAAGTATATTTTCTAATTTTGGTTAATTTTATTCAAAGATTAATGTATTATTTACCTATTTGTGTTTTTTTTAGCATATTTTTGTAAATATAATTGATCTTAATGGTTTTAAACCAGTCTTTGTGCTTATTTACACAAAGATAGATGTTCTTTAAAGATCCATGAGTAATTGTGGTAAAGATAGCTTAAGATCTATGAACCCAAGGTGTTTGAGGTTAGTAATAGTGATTTTATTCTAATATTGATATATCTTTTACAAATTTGAGTTTATTTAAACTTAAACATGTAAATATCATTCACATTCATGTGTTTAGACATATTTTTGAGCTAATTTACTTAAATATTAATGTTTTTTGTTGTTCTTTATACATATTTGTGCAAAATTTACTTAATGTGCAAGTCTGATCACTATTATTTACAAAGATAAGATTTACACATTGTATTTCAAATAGGGTTCAAACCCTTCAAGGTGGAATTGCCATAATTAAGATCCTCATCAAGGTATGGCATGGTTAGGTAGATCTTCTATCAATGTACCTAGCTAGGTACATGACTTACCAAAAAAATATTGAAAGGTATTTGCCTTCTTTCAGTCTTAATAATATTATCACAACTAAAAAACATGTTAAAAGCTTTAAGGCTACTTTGAGACTTATGAATGTAGTTCATAAACATGTAGCATGTAGATTGTTTCCATTTACTTTCAAATATGTTGCATATGAATGGTTACTTAACCTACCTACGAACTACATTGTCATTTGGAATAACCTTAATGATTACTTCATCAACTAATTTAGAAAAATCATCAGTCCTTGTGTCTTATACCAATAGTTCACCATAGTTAAAAGAGATCCCAATGAGACCAAAAGAGCCTTTAATTCCAAATTCCAAAAGATGTTTAGTAGAACCATAGCTCCTTATAAACCTAATGAGATGTTATCCTTAGAGATTTACAAGGATGTTTTGGATCCCATGACCTCTATGTTTCTTAAAAGGTTTGTTGGAGTCATAAACACCTTGGCCTTAGCCTATGCTAAAGTTATAATAATTAATGATTAAATGCAACCTCAAGGTCATCTTGCATATGTTATCGTAAATGTCAACCCCAATTTCCCAGTACTAAATATCATTTCTAATGCCAATCAGAGTGTGTCTACCTTAAATCAAACACTAGTATTGAACCAATTACCATTAATACATGCTCATCCTGGCCAAAATTTGGGGTTCTTGAACAATGCTACAAATGAGTTTCATCCACAAGAATAGAGAGATTTAATTCCCACTAGTAAAACTAATCAATTTCATATCTCAGAATCACCAAAAAATGAGAATGAATCCATCCTTAAGATGGTTCAAAAGTTGACCACTAATTTTCTTCAATTGCCAAAGCAAGTGGGATATACTGGGGAAAACTCTAATAAAAATTATGATTCTCAAAGGTTCAATAGGCCTACAAATAGGTTTCATGATAACAACAATAATAGGTCATCTGAGAACATACATAAAATAAATATTTATGATATATGTCTATTTGTTCATTGTAATGTCTTTTAAGAATATCAAAATGAAAAGGATACATCTAAACCTATGTTTAATCAAGACAATGATGTAAGGACATCTCACTTTGTAAAGACATCTAAATACTTCATGATGTAGCCTTTTGATTTTCCATTTGAAGAATAAATTAATCTTAAAGATGTTCCAGAAGAAGGAATAGCTATTGAAGATGAGAAGCCCCATGAACAAGATCAGATACAAGCTGACCTCTCTTTCGAAGATAGTTATGAAGACAATTCATATGAGTTCATTGTTGTAATTGAGGATATCCTTGAAGAAGATGACAAGTGGAAAATTTTACACCAAGATTTATTGAAAGAGATTAAGGTATTCCAAGACAACAAAGTAATTCTAGATATCCCAAATCAAGATGAGGTGGGACTTGATTGGATAGAAGAGACGTCATTCTGTACAGAACATGAAGATGAAGCAAGTGTAGCAGATCAAGAATTTACATATGATACCTTTGAAAGGTTGGAATTAGGTGATCAACTTGATTTAAATGGTAAGGTTATAAATTAATCTCATGTCCTTTTAGATGATTATGATGAAGAGGCCTTTCAAGATGAGTTGGATCCTAATGAATACATCATTCCAAGCATACCAGCTGAGTCCACAATCCAACAATTGAAGGAAAATGATACAAATCATTGTTAGTCTTTGAATGAAGTAGAGCTAGCATTCTTGATGCAAGAAAGAAGAATTTGGGAAGAATATGATTAGATTTTGGATCCATATCTTAAATCTATATGCTTCATAATGGAGGTGGGAAACCAAGTTGCATCATACAAAAGACACAAGCATACAAGGGCTCCTATCCACAAGAAGAGTCCATTGAATGGAAGTAATCCTGCTTCAAGGTTTCATGGTTGGATAAATAAATTTCCATTTGATCTTGGAGGTATGTTATTTATGGAGTTAGTGTAGGGTTTAGTTTAGTTTTTTTCATTCATGTCCCTTGTTTGTAAGTAGTGTTTATAAATATTTCTTTGCTTGTTGTTTTTTGCTTGGTGTGTTCATTTTTTGTGCTTTTTTACTTGCTTTCAATAAGTCCTTTTGGATAGCCCTCAGCTCAAAATACACTCCATAGTTCAAGAATTTAGATATGTTTTCTCAACATTGATTGATCATGGATTATTAGAATATGAACTTAATTTTATAGTTTAGAGAAACTAGCAAAGAATAATGGATAGGTTAATTATTCTTTGAGATTTTAAGCTTGTTTTGATCTAAGCTTGATTATAAGAAGGATTGCACATATGAGACGAAATATTGTATTATTGAAACATAGTCATGTTCACACTTAAAAACATTAATTTCCTAAGACAAAGTTTATAGCCAAAGATGATTATATGAAGATCAAACATTTGACCAAATCCCAAAACCTGGCTAATCTAGTTCTCAACCTTTGTTAAATGTCAAAATATGTAACTAATAAAATAATAAGATATTATTGTAAAATTCAAAAGGCATTCTGAGCAGAGGTGATTTTGGTAATCTCCACCAGGGATATAGATGCCTAGATGGCAGTGGAACAAGGCCTTGAGTGAAGCCAAAAGTATCTCTATCTAGGCTATAGATGCATGGCTAATAGCAGATCAATTCCCAAGCCTTCCCTATAAAAATCATGGTTCTTAATAAGCATCTAAATATGATATAAGTTAATGTTAATGGTTAAGGTATGAATATGGAATTTGTTCCCTAAATCCCTTGGCAAACAATAAGTGGAATTAAATCACATACACAATGTGACTAAGTTTTGATGTTTGAACCTAATTTTTCATTTGTAAGACTTGTTTTAATCATGAATTGATATTAATATGGGTACTTGATCAAGTAGAATAAGTAGCTTAGTTATTATTCTAAACTAGAGTCTCTGAATTGTAACATATCATTATGTTTCTCCTAGAAGTCGCCATTTGTTAAGGTCAACATACACCCATTTCTAAAAAAATAGGGACCCTTGTTTTAAATTGTGTAAATTTGTACCTTAAAATTGAAAATTCACTTAATAAAAGTATCACTAACATGTTTTCACATTGTCTTTATTTGAAGATCATACATGCCTGGTTCTCATTTGGATTTATTGACATGTTTTCAAGTAATTATGGTTTTACCCCTTCTAATGTTACTAATGATTGTTGATTGTGTTTCTATATTCCAAGTTCAATGGAATCTCATTTGGGAGTGAACATGCTTAGGGTTTTGTGATTTAATATTAAATTGATATTTTACAAACCTTTGGTTTGTCAAAGATTAATCGAATCTATTTTAAGTCTTTTTAGAACCTTAATTCCAATTACCCTAGCTCGAGTCCTTTTTAATCAAATTCAAAGTTAGTGGAAATAGTTTACATGGGAATGCTTTATATTACCATGAACTTAGTCTAATTTTTATCTTAAGCCTTAATCATGTTTATTAACATGACCAAACCTTAGTCTAAAAATTTTCATGTTTGGTCCCTTTATATCCCATGTCCCCTTGGTCTATTTTATTATTAACATGGTCTTACTTATTTTCAAGGTCCACTTTATTATGTTTTAAGACTTAGATTAAAATTTTAACCTAAGCTCTTATAATATTTATCAACACAAATAAAACCTTGGTCTAAAACTTTAAACCTAAGATCTATACTTACCTGATCCTGACTTAATATTTTTATTGACTTCAAGATCAATGGTATGCATTTGTTTGGGCAAATTTAATCCAACGGCATGAGATAAAGTCAATGAGTCAAGAACCTTGATCAATGATGCATATTCATTTAGATGAGTTGATTTAATGGTGCATGATCAAAGTTTAAAATTCAAGCCCCAGCCCTAAGCTAAAGTTCAAACATCTTTCAAGGATCAATAGTAAGCATTTACTTAGGCAAGATTGATCTAATAGTGCATATTGAGTCAAGACTTTAGTAGATCCCCAGGACAAGTAAGAAGGTGACAAGTATCACAATCTCAATGAAAGAATATTGAATAACCAATGACATTACACCCCTTAAATCAAGATCTAATGGAGTGCATTGATCTGACCAAATAAGATTCAATAGTGCATGATGAAAGTTAAAAATTCAAAATCCTTAAAGATGAATATAGAGATGACACATGGCATATCCATGAGCCACAAATTAAAGCTTAAGCATATTTCAAATATCAAAGGTACATGGATAAGTGTATATATTATGATTAATGGTCCATAGATAGGAGGCATAATTAAGTAGATCAAGATCAATGGAGCACTATTGATTTGTGCAAGAAAGATCATTGTTAACATTTTAACAAAGCTCAGAGCAAATACAGAAGTGAAAAATGTCATAACCATAGGTAACATAGCAAGAAGCCAATAGCATTGAAGTTTTTAGATCGAGATCAATAGACCATGTTGATCCAAGTAAAGATAATCCAATGATGCAAGATCAAGTTGGAATTTTCAAAAGACAATGATCACTTTTTGAATAGTAATGAGCAAAATGTTGAAAAAAATCCAAAGGGATGCCATGAATATGCCACAGTGATTCCAAAAAAGAAAAAAATGACATATTTGAAGATTTAGTAGCCACACAAAAGCTTGAGGTACAAATTGCACAAAGACGAGAAGAAAGGGGACTTAATTAAGTTGCATCCTCTTCAGCCCAAGTAGAGGAACTAGGATCACTAGTTGAGGAGATTCATGTGATAGCATTAGACCCTAGATAAATAGTTGAAGATACACTTACAATGCTATCTAGTGCTTACTAGTAGGATAAATATCTTGCAAGAGAAGTAAGAGGTTGTAGTTACAGAGGCATCTCAAAAGTTAATTAAGTTGATACGGTATATTCTTTTGAGTTAAAGACCCTATAAATCCTTTCAAAGGAATATTTTATTTTGTAAAGGCATGAGCAACATATAATGCACAATTCAATTAGGTTATTCATAGTTAAATAAGGTCATTGGTCCTAAAGCATTTGTAAATGGATAATTGTCTATGATACTTGGCCACTTTCATGTTGACACTTGTCCAGTTGCATATTGAGAAGGAATGACTGACATATCTCATGAATTGTATATATAAAGGAGATATTGCCAATTGTAAAAGGGAGGGGGTGTTCTTAGAGCCAAAATTACTTTGTAAACTTGGAGCAAGTATTGAAAGCAAGGAATTCTTCAAATATTGTCTAATATTTATCTGTGTGTTTTCTATCATGGCTTCTTCTTTAGTTATCTAGTTTGACATTTAGACTTGAATTGTTTTTATGGATCTTAGATGTGTACATTTTAATGTAGAGTTGTCAATTTGTATTTATGCTAGGTTGATTGAAAGTTTTTAAGTTTACTTCACTTTTTTTGCTCTTCTTGCATCTAGGCTAATGATTTTTGCTTATAGGGCTAAAATTCTTAAAGTAAATCTTATTCTTATTTACATTACCTTTCCTTAGACATTAGCCTGATTTATAGTAGGATATGTGCCTATGTAATTTCATGCTATATATTGGTTTAGTGCATGCTTTGATGAAATTTAAGCTCTATCATAATCATTGGATTGAATATCAGAAACACCTTCTTTCTTCCCTACCTTTCCTTTTACTCTTTTTTACCAGATCACTTTAGTTTAGCTTGTCATTATAAATATCCATGTTAGCTTAGGGTTTAGACTTTAAGTTTTGTAAATCATTTATTGGAATTAGTTCATATCACTTTCATATTCATAAAGAGTTAAGACCACCATTACTCTCAATAACCATTTACAGGTTCACTTTGTGAAACAGTCATTTATCTTGGCCACTACTCCACTAGAGATCTCAAGAAGATCACAATCAGTAACTCATGAAATGGATTATTTGGATCTAGAAATGAGAAGTGTTTCTCAAACACTATATGTTGACCTAGCGATAAACATTTAGGCATCAACACATCCTTTTTTATATGAACAACCTTTTGAATAGTGGGGCATCAATTTTTTTTTACCTATCAATCCACCAAGTAAATGTAGCAAAGCTATGTATATTATCACTATGGCCAATTACTTTACCTAATGGGTTGAAGTTTTTTTGACACCTAGCTATGGGGTGAAGGAGGTATCAAAGTTTATTTATGAGAATATTATCACATGCTTTGGATGCCCCATTAATCTCATCAGTGATTGAGGGACACACTTCCTGAATAATACTATCAAAGCTCTTACTAAAGAATTCATGATTTCCCATCATAAAAGTACTACATACCATCTACAATCTAATAGCCAAGTTGAGGATTTTAATAAAGTATTAGATAAGATGTTGATAAAGATATACAATGTCAAGAGGGATGACTGGTAAGCTCACATTCTTATGATTCTTTAGGCTTACTGAATGCACTATAATAAGTCTATAAGTTTTAATCCATTTCAGTTGGTATATGGGCTTGAAGAAGTAATGCCTCTAGAATACTTGATACCCAGTCTTTGCATTATAATAGTTATGAGAATAGGGAATCATGAATATATTACAAATAAGCTTCTCAAACTGAATATGATGGATAAGTATCATGTAGAGCATCTTGGAAGTAGAAAGTACATAGAAAAATATAGAAATCATGTCATGATAGGATCTTACAACATAAGGAATTTCATAAAGATCAACTAATTTTGTTATATGATAGTCATTTTAGAGCATTTTTGGGTAAATTATAGATCAGGTGGAAAGGGCCTTACATTATACATAACATAGCATAGTAAGAAACCATTGTTTTTAGAGATCTATAGTGAACCATTTTACTAAGGGGTGAATGATTATAGGCTTAAGCCCTACTACCAATAGTCTTAATTGAACTCTTTCTACAAATGAGTAAGTGCTAAGTAGCACTGATTAGATTAGGATTTCCCATTTCTATATGTTTTCTTGAGTGTTTATTTTTATGTGTGTACATGTGTGTGTTCTTAGATGATCTCTTCAATAGTTTTTGGAACTAGGATAATAAGTATAGCATGCAACACCTGTGCACAAAAGAATTCAGGTGAACCATTGTTAATGTCAGTAAAAGTGAAAGAAAGTAATTAATTTTGAGATATGTATGGTTAAGTCACATCTACCAAGATCTTAGCCATATAACCTTCATGGGAGGAAGCATCTCATGTAATAGAATGGTGATTATGTTAATAAGAAAGGAAGCACAAGGAGTAGGCTCAATAATATCAAGTTGAGAAATCATGTCATCAAGTTGAGGAAATCGAGGCCATGCAAAAGGCCCAAGATGTAGAGGCTAAATGGCAATAGGCTATTGAGGAATCCAAGAAGGCAGAATAAGTTGTAGACATAGCAAAGTAGGTGTAAAATGCAAACTATAAGAAGATGTATGAAGAACAAATAATAAATAGGTTGTGTTCATTACCAAGGTGAAGGTAGAAGAAGATAAACAATAAGAAGACCTAATCACATAGGTAAAGAAGGCTTTTGAGGAATCCAATCTTGCACAGTAGTGAGCCAATAAATCTATGAAGAAGAAGAAATAAGAAGAAGATGATGCCCTATAAAAATAGCAAGTTTAATCACATGAATAACAAGTGTATCCACGGTGTAGGCTGACCTAGCAGTACAGACATAAGCTAAGGCCTAACAAGACAAGGTTTTTGCACTTGAGGAATAGAAAAAGGAATAAGAGTGTACACAAAAACTACAAGAGGAGGAATAGGATAAAAAGAAAGCTATGGAGGAATAACTAAATAGTAAAGTAGTAGAAGAATTTAAGAGAAAACAAAATGAAGACATTGTGTAGCAACTAAATACTACATAAAATGCTATGGCACAACAAAAATAATTCCCTAAATAATAATTAGGTGGATCAGATCATCTAAGGTAAGAAGAAGATACATCCATAGCTTTCACAAGTATCCAACAACTAGTTATGCCTTTGGGAGGAGTTTGGATATGGGACATTCCAACTATGTGTGCTTGACACACCACCTTCTCACTTCCACTTGTGATGATGCCATGACCCAATACTTTAGTTAGCATGGGAACATTGGCAACATTCCCACTTCAGTATAAATCATCATTAGATGTTTCCAAATCACCATTGAAGAAGTAGTTAGAGGGCATTGCATCATTCTAAGAGTCCATTGCATAAAATTCCACCTCTCTAGAGTAGGAGGTTGATCAATCCAAGGCTAACAATATTGAGTTAAAGGCTTGACTGCACAAAGATTCAAAGAATATCTAATATACTTGTCCTAAGTTGGTCACTTGAGTAACTAGGGACTAAGTAATGTCTGACTAGTGCAGAATCAAGACATGTGTCTCTGAGTTAACAAAGGATAGGTGTGCAGCATAAAAAATGTACATAGTGGAAACATTGGGTTAAAATTTTAAGGTTGAGGCTGCCACACTCAACACTCTAATAAATTAATATCAATCAATGCTTGATGTTTCTAAACTTTGAGATCAATAGGTCACATGTAGTTTGTTGAGTTATAAGTAACAATTGGATTCCACATTAGCCAATTTTAGTGCAAACTTTGCAAGGTTTCCATAACCAGAGCAACCATGGCAAGTCACACTACAACTATGGAGGAGATGGATGGAGCACTCAAAGAATCACTAAATTCAAAGTATAATGTGCATGATAACATTTTGAATTGGTAGAGTTAGCTATTATGCAGTTCCTTCATTAGCCTCCAAGCTTAACGACATACAGATAAGATGGATCAATTGAGTATAGAGATTCAAATAAGGGTTGTAAACACCAATGCCACCTTAAGCATAACTAAATATATAGACCTCAAGTATATCATTGGTCACTATACTTCATTATCTACTCTATTACAGTTGATACAAGAAGTGATGTTGGATTGGAATGCATATAAAATGGGTCTAACTCCTTTCACCAATGCAGTTGCCCAGATTATCTATACACCTACATATAGGCCACCTTCAGAGATCTAATAGATCAACACATTATGTAAGGCTACACATTCACAATCCAAGGACTCTTCCATTCAACCTTCATCTACATCCATGCCACCATCATCAAGTTACGTATTGCAAACAGTACAAATTTTGAAAATTTAGTATAAAATTTTATATTGGGGATGATTTAGTAAGACAAGTGGGGCCATGTTGGTTGAAAACCCATAAAGGGAAACCACCTAGTTATGCTAGCCTATTGAAAAACTATAAAGGGTAGTAGGTTGCTACACTACTTATTTGATAACTCAAAAGATTGGCTAAGAAGTGCACAAGAGGTGAAAACTAAAAACTACTCCTTAAGAGATTATTGTGAATCTTATTGGTCCAACCATTTCTTCAACCAATGATCATTTGTGAATTATTAGAGATCCTACAACATTATCTTAGGATGAAATAAATTTTTAAGTCTGGGAAAGTGTTGGTAGAAGTACATGGATTGTAAATCTGCACAAGTTAATTATTTAATATTTATGTATTATGCACTCATTTTGTCATTGTATAGTCTATTTTGTCTTATCTTCATGACTTGTAATAGGATAGAATATGAAGAGACTCCACTTTTAGCACCAAGTACGAGTATAAAATGAACATTCATAGACTAGAAACATCAATATAGACTTTTGTTTTTAAAAAGAAGAGGGTTTTTCTTTTAGAAGAGATCAATAGAGATTATCTTGTTATGGTTACCTGTGGGATTTCTTATTATTTTTTTGCATACATTCTCATGTGTAATGTTTTGGTTACTTTTTTTTTAAACTATTTTGAATGCATTATTTCAATTTATACCATACGGGTTGCTCTTAATTCCTTAATAACTCAGAGTAATAAATGTTACTTATGTTTCTATCATCCAAATTCTTGTCTTTATATGATAAACTATTTTATGCATATGAAGTATCTCACAGCTATCCTCAGACTTAGCATGTTTTGATGCTTCAATAACATCTAATAATAAGTAATATATCACCAATAAAGTTCCCAAATAAAATCTAACAAATGAAATCCCTAAAAAATCTTGAAGACCAAAATGTTCTTCAGGGAGATTCATGAAACTTTTCTTGAAAGCCAAGATACTGAAAAAAAATTCTCAAATAAAAGACTCTGAAGACTAAAATGTCAAAGATTGAAATGTTCATAATGCTAAATAAGTGAATCCAAATAATGATAATTCTAAAGACCAAATTTCAAAGACCTATCATACATAATAATCTACCTAAAATATTCATTAATATATTAGTCCAAATAAATAATTCCAATGAAGATGGATTACAAGAACAAAATAGATGTAACAAAAGGGATTTAATACCCAAAAAAATGTAAATTTCCATAGATAATAAAAGTGGCTAAACACACATGCATAGCCTTATGATGAACAATACTTCCAATTATAAAATGGGTCCCTTCTTGCCCACCAATAATCCAAGGTGGGGTGTGTTGAATACAATAAATGGTGACTCATAGGGGTGAATACTCTTGAGTTTTCAAGAACCTAGAATCCATAGTTTTGTAATCCCAATATCAATCATAAACCATGTTATAAAATAAAATATTAGGTCATAAATATGAAATAGACTCTTAGTAACTTCATACAACATACTTACTTTATCCATACCTTAGACTAGTGTGTGTCAAAATGATATCTTTTACTCCTTGTCAAAGGATTTTAGTAAAGACATTGGATGAGCTGTAGGTTTTGTTGGCTAAATTTAGCCCACACACCAAGCTTTTACCTACATAGATAAGTTGATCAGATTTCCTAATTGATCAAATGACTTGAGAAAGTGAAAAAGACAGACCAAACTATCATCAAACATCATGCAAAAATGGATGGGTCAGCTTGATTATGTATTTCATAAGTTCACTTAGAAGGACTCTCAAAGATAAAATATCACATGGACATGAATTTATTCATGCCTAAATCATTATCTAAAAATTTCATATCTTGATGAGCTTGTTATCTCAAGATATAGGTCTTTAAAGTTGAACATGTAGAGTGGGATGTGCATGAAGACATCAAATTTTGCCTTCCTAAAATAACCATTTGGATTTAAATGTTTCAAGGATGAATGTGGAGATGAAAAATGTATAAATCATGGAATCTTAGATCAAATCTAATGGTGCACAAGTGAGGATAGTCTTAGTGTGTCTCAAATATTTAATGGAATGCATTTGATCGTGCATCAAAGATCAATGGTGAGAATCAAGTAAAAAGGTTAGTTAACCCAATATTGAATGTGTCAATGACAAGTTTCAATATTTTGGGTACCTAAATGCAGATCTAACAATGGATGGTGCTTGACATATCTAGTAGGCCTAAGCAAATCAACAGAGCATGTTCAATTGTAAAAAATCAAATCAATGATGAGTGAGAGGTCAAAGAGTTAGCATATCTTGGGGATGAATGTGGAGATACGATGTGGTGAAAGTGTAGGATGAGGTGAACTTGATATTGTATCCTAATGATAAACACTCAATTTCCAAGTGTCTTAATCTCAAAGGCTCAGATCAAGATCAGCAACAAATATTAAAAGTCGAAGACATGAGATTCGAGTAGAGGTTAAATATGTGACTTAGGTCAAACTAGAGCATGATTCAATGATTTATGCTTCCATTAGAGCTTAATTAAATGTCATAAATAGATTTAGTCATATTATTAGGATTGTCAATGATAAAGTTTCATCACCATTAAAGCATAGTCTTGACCCCTAGTTTAAAGATTTAGAACTTACAGGGCCCATTTTTTGGGGTCATAGTATTATTTCATGACTATGATCATTTCTCTTTAAAGAATATCTATGCAGATAATGAGTCCTTAGCTTCCACAAGGTTTAGAGGTATATTAGGTTTGTTGAAACCTAATATATTTGAAAAGGGAAGTTATGTGGCCTATAGGTTTTCATCAATATTATAGCTATATAAAAACCAATAACTGAGATTGGTTTTCAATATATAGTATGACTTATGCTTAGATATTGAAGTAAGGGTAGATATGAATGGTTATGAATAAGTGTCTCATATTTAACATAGTCAGATCCTTGACAAGTAGGTACCTATATCCACTTAAAGAAAATATGGTCATGGTCCCATCAAGTTCAAAGATACGAGGATTTTGTCCTCATAATCAAGTCAAGTGGAAGATAGCATAGAGTCCCAGTGAAATTAATGCATGAGGAGCTTGAAGAGTTTGTAAAGTTATTGTCTTGATAATTGATGACTCATTCTCCATTCTCCCATGCATCTTTGTCATTCCCTTCTACTATAAATATAGGCTTCTAAGCCTTGAAATCTATCCCTCTTTTGGGCTTGACTAGACTTTGCCAAGATTGATATTTGTAACCTCTTGAGATAAATAGATGATTGTTTCAAATTTCATTATCTAGTATAGTGTGTTAATGTCAGTTTGATTTGCATATGTGGTAGAAAACTCTCCCTTGTCAAGTCCTGATCTCACCTAGCTACTAGTTCATCTTGTTATGCAGGTCATGTTTAGTGTTTAATGTCATTTGATTGAAGCTATAAAGTAGATATATCAACAAGTTAGTGCCTTAAATCAGCCCTTTCCATCACTTCCCTTAGGTTTTGATCACTTGGTGAACCTCGACATGAAAAAACTGATACATAATAGATATTTGGAGTTGTAGATTTAGTATTTTGCTTGTCTCATTAGTGTTTTTAGAATTTCAAAGAGTGGATGAGTAATCAATTTAGGTGCATCACAAATATTAGCTTAAATTTCCCTTTCAATTATATGTCTCTCCCTTTTCCCCTAAAAATTAGTATGTTTTAATGGAAATGAGCTAAGTATTACATCAAAGGAACTAGCCTTGTTAAAAAATCTTATAGGTCTGACCCAAGATTAGGTAACCCAAATCCTAGGGTCATTCCCATGTTCGACTAGATCTGAGTAGAGGACCTAAATAATCCTTTGCTCAACTAGGGTGCAATCTAAGTCTCCAATAGTTCTGGCACACCCAGTGGGACCAAGATCTAAAAGAGTGGAAAGATTTTTCCTATGTCTTTCCTCTAATTAGCTTTTGGAATTAAGCAAGTTATCACTAATGGCAAATCTGAATCAAATCTTCTGGTTGTAAGCAGCCTAGGTATGTCTCATTGAATATTTTAGTCAATTTTTGTATATAAGGTTGATATGAATAACTATGGTGAATACCCTTATCATTCACCTCCTTATCAGTAGTTCCAATATGATCCTCATGCATATGAGCCTAATCAACCTTACCAAGAGTTTTATCAAAGCTATGATGAGACTTATCAAGTTTCTCATGATCTTTATTATCAAGGACATGGATCTTGCCTTCCTCATGACCCATATCAGCCCTACCATGATCTTTATCATCCTCATGATGAGCATCACCAACCATATAAAAATCCTTAGTAGTAGTATGGTGAATCATACCAATCCTATGATAACCCTCATGAATCTTGTTATCTCCCTAATCAGATCTATCAAGCCCCAAATCAATCCATCTCAAGCTTCAAGAAAAAATTGTTTGGCTATGAGAAAGAGATTATAAGTATAAACACTAGGAATAGCTATAGATAGGATATTTCCAAGTATGAAATTTAGAGAATGAGAGCAAATTTTTAATAGGCTAAAGAGGTATGTGCATCTTTCAAAAGGTAAGGTCACTCATAGTTTATTTATGATATTCTAGACATTGGAGGTCTAATAGTAAATATTTAAGAGAGGCTAGTGATTTATGAGAAACCCCAGGGTCATCATAATCAATAGTATATTCCCATGGAGATACCCTTTTCCCTTAATAAATGCCAATACAATGTTTATCATAGCCCTCAAGATTCCATTTAGACCTTAGCTAACTTTCCTACCTAGAAGTCTATCCAAAAGAGGCCTCGAAAGGCTGAACAAGTATGTGTTGAGGAGACTAATCTCCATGTTTCTTATCAGAACATATAGGACACTTCATCTTAAATTTTTCAAGGAGACATCTCTAACCAATTGATCCATGATTTTAAGGCTAATTTAACCAAGTAAATTGATTTTGCAAATCAGCATCTCCATCATTCAATAGTAGCTATAAAGGCAACACATTAGTAAAATCCTTTTTTCTCACCCATAACAAAACTAAGTACAAAACTATAGTTTTCTAAACCTAAGGTTATGACTTGGAATCAAATTCAATAATCAAAAAATAAGGAAGAACAATAAGGCATAACCCAAGATGTTGAAGTTAATATCAAATAAGATTAGATGAATATAGAGTTGTCATATGGTGCAAGCGTAAGAGTAGATAAAACTAACAGCTTATACTAAGGATAAACATGCAATTTCTAAGTGTCTTAATCTTGAAGGACCAAATCAAGATCAATGGCTGATAATAAAATTCAAAGACATCAAACTTCAAGTAGAGGTCAAACATGTGACCTAGGTCAAACCAAAGCATGCTTCAAAGAGTTATGTCTCCATTTGAGATCAATCAAATGTCATAAGTAGACATAGCTATATTATTAGGATTATTAATGATGAATTTTTGTCACCATTAAAGAATAGTATTGACCTATGGTTTGAATATTTAAAACTTATGGGGCCTATTTTTTGGGGTCATAGTATTGTTTCATGACTGTGATCATTGATCTTTAAAGAAGATCTATGTAGATAATGAGTCCTCAACGTCCACAAGGATTAGAGGTAGAATAGGTTTGTTAAAACCTAATATAGTTGAAAAGGAAAGGTATGTGGCCTGTAGTTTTTCATCAATACTATAGCTATATGAAAACCAATAAATGAGATTGGTTTTCAATTTATAGTAAGACATATGCTCAGATATTGAAGTAGGGGTAGATATGAATGGTTATTAACAAGTGTATCATATTCGACATAGATAGATCCTCGATAAGAAGGTACCTATAACCACTCAAATTAGATATGGTCATGGCTCTATCAAGTCCAAAGATACGAGGATTTTATTTTCATAATCAAGTCAAATGGAAGATGACATAGAGTCCCGGTGACATTAATGCATGAGGAGCTTGAGGAGTTGGTATAGTTATTGTCTTGATCATTTATGACTCCTCCATTCTCCCATACATGTTCCCCATCTATTTCATTCCATTATATTATAAATATAAGATTTTAAGCCTTGAAATCTATCCCTCTCTTGGGCATGACTAGACTTTACCAAGATTGATCTTTGTAACCTCTTGAGATAAAAAGATGATGGTTTTAGATTTCATTGTTCCGGTATAGTGTGTTAATGTCAATTTGATTTGTATATGTGGTAGAAATTTTTCCCTTGTCAAGTCCTGATCTCACCTAGCTATTAGTCGATCTTGGTATTTAGGTCATGTTTAGGTTTAATGTCATTTTATTGAAGCTAGCAAGTGGATGCATCGACTGGTTAATTCCTTGAATCAAAATTCTCCATCACTTCCCTCAATTTTTGATCAACTTATACATGAAATATTGATGCATAACAAACATTTGGAGTTGTAGATTCAATGTTTTTCTTGTCTCATTAGTGTTTTTATAGGTTCAAATAGAGTGGATGAGTAATCAATTTAGGTGCATCACCAACATTAGCTTAGATTCCCCTTTTAGTTATCTTTCTCTCCTTTTCCCCCAAAAATTAGTAGGTTTTAGTGTAAATGAGCTAAGTGATACATCAGAGGAGCTATCCTTATTAAAAATCTTAAAGGTGTGACCCAAGATTAGGTAACCGACAGCCTAGGGTCATTCCTATGTTGGACTAGATATAAGTAGAGGACCTAAACAATCCTTTACTTAGTTAGGGTATAATTTAAGTATTTAATAGGTTTAATTCTAATTGGGCATTAATTTAGCATAAATTTGGGGAGCTTAGGTATTGCTTTGCTTCCATTTAGGCATTTGTATCCCCAATAGAGGTACCTTTGATCACCCTTCCTCCCTTTCATCATACTTTTTCATGATGCATGATACATTGATCTTATTTCATCATGTAATCTTTTAATTCCTTTTGATTTTATTTTATACTTTTGGATTATCCTTTTCTCTCTTTTTTTTTTTGGATCAAATAAAGAAGGTGAGCACCATGAGCTAGTGTTGTTAAGATTGGGTTCATCAGAATGTCCATGTCAACTTCAATCATATCAATGGTTATTACCTCAAAAAAGTATTACCATTTAATGTGAATTTGATACAAGGAGATAAGAAAAGCTTTCCAAATTTTCGTAGAACCATGGAATTATCTTTTATATGCCTGGTGAAATCATTCACTTCATAACATTGTCATGGTTAAATCTCTCAGTACATACCTAGATTAGGAATTATGATGTACAAGGTGGAACACCCATTGATTCAAGTTGAATCCAAAAAATAGATTTAGGAAACCACTTAAATAGGTTTTTTTTTGGTTATACTAGGATGGATCAATCATATTTCCATGAAACCAAAAGGAAAACTACTCTATAAAGTGGGAAACTAGTTAAAAAAACAATAAACTAGACTAAGCAAAGTAAAAATGTATAAAGCAAGAATGACTAATATATAAAGTATAAACTATTATAATGAAAAAAAATGACTAAAATTAGGAAACTAACTAATTAATCAAATATAACCTACATGTACCTCTACCAAAATACCTATAATTACTCATAGACATCTCTGAATGGGGAAGCCATGAAGTAATGTTTCAAAAATTATCCATTGATTGGATATGTCAATTCATGACCTTGGAGGTCCTTCAAATAGAAAGCATTGTTACCAAAGATCTTGGAGATTTGATAAGGTATTATCCATAGTCAGTTAAACATGTCATGTTGTTCTTTATTTTCATGGCCTTTGTCCCATAGAAGCACCAAGTCAAAAATCTTGAATGCTTTATATTTTGTTCTTTTTATCAAACCACTTTTTGATTATATATTGATGTCTACTAAAGTTTTATAAGGGTTCAGTTCAAGAATCATCCATTTCTACAATGTCTAATAATCTAGACTTTATCCTCTCATTGGATTCCATGTATTCCTACATGAACTAATATGTTGGCAACATAAGCATATTGGGAATATTGGTTGTCTTCCATAGACTAGCAAATATGGTGAGGCTTTAAGGGCCTACTTGTATTGAGTTCAACCTACCCAGATTGTTTATTTCAATAAGAGGTGCCACTCTCTATGTTTATCTATATCCAATTTCTTGATAGCGTCAATGAGTTTCTTGTTGGTTAATTTGGCCAATCTATTCCCTTGTAGTAGTGATTAGAGGATGATCTGATGGTGATCTGATTATCATGGGACCATTTTGTAAATTCAATTAATTAAAATGTTGGCCTATTGTCACAAACCAAAGAAATAAGGGTACCAAACCTGGTTGTGATATACTCCTCATTAAAATTAATCACATCTTGTTCTCTTGAATTCTTGGTGGTTTTTGCTTTAGTCCATCTAGTGCAATAATATGTAGCAGTGAGCATAAATTTATGCCCAACTAAAGATTTTGGGTTAATAACACCAATGAAATCTAATACCCATTGGGAAAATGACTTACCCTAGATCATGGGCTATAGTGGCATTGATGTAAGCACTTATATTTTTTCCAAAACCTAGCATTCTTGGCACATCCTTACATTAGATTGAGCATCCTTGAAGACTGTTAGCCAATAATAACCCATTTTGAGTATTCTATGGGTTGTGTTATTTCTAAATGGATGGCCACTACCAATATTTTGATGTAGGGTTCTCCAAAATAAATTGGGCTTCCTCACATGATACACATCTCAAATATATGCCTTCATAGTTTTTCCTATAGATAATTTACTTCCTGGTCATATAGTGATCATCTTTGAGCCTCAAGGCTCTCTTTTGCTCTCTTTTGAGTACCTAGGGACATGTTCTAGTGATTAAGAATTGAATGACATTTGGATACCATTCTTATTAAGAAACCTATGTTTGGTAGACTTCTTTGATGGTGATGCATGGGTATAGTTTACTCATCAACTAAACATACCTTGTCCTCTGATGGTCTTGGCAAATTTAATCTCAATGTCAAACTCTTGCAATTTTTCCATCCATTTGCCCCTATGATCCCCCAACTCATTCTATCCTAATGTAAGCTTGATAGTAGGATCTAGTATAATAGTAATGGTCTTGTTACTGATAATATAGTGTCAGAACTTCTTTACTACTTTGACAAGGGAGAAGATATATTTTTCAATCAAGGAATATTTATGCTTTACATCATTTAAGTTCATGTTCATGAAATTAATAGGATGTTCGCTCTCCTACTTATTTTGCATGAGTACAATAGTGATTGTATGTTCCAAAGTGAATGAGTATAGAAGGAATTAATTAGTGATATATGGGCTTACAAATATTGGGGCATGTGATATAGCCCTTTTTATGTCTTGGAAAGACTTCTTAGCTTCAAGTGTCCACTCCACTTTGGCATCTTGTTTAAGAATTACGTTTAAATGTATAATGATTTTTATAAATCCTAATATAAATTTTTTTACAAAATTAATCTTCCTAAAAAATGACTTAAGCTCCTTTTTGTTGTTTAGGAACATTATTTTAGAAATTCCCTAAAATCTATCTGGGTCAATGGTGATCCCATCTTTGGTGATAATGTTGGCAGAGGATAGTTGTCTTTCTCAAAAGCTTTGTTAAGGTTCTTGAAGTCAACACAGCCTAATTTCACATTTATTTTTTTGTAATAGAACTAAATTAGTCACCCAAGTTGAATGCCTAATAGGAAAGACTATATGGGAACTTAGCAACTTCTTTACCTCCTTTTGGATCACAAGTTCTAGGATAGGATTAACCAATCTCTTGCTCTGCCTGAATGGCTTATGATCTAGCTTAAGTGGAATTGTATGGATGATGACACTAGGATTAAATATCCTCAAATCATCATATCATGTAATCAAGTTTTTATATTTAATGATCATGTCCTTGACCCTTTGTCTCTCATCTAGCATGCATCTTAAACCAATATTGACAAGATGTAAGTTTCTTTCATCACCAAAATTTTTTGAGCTAAACTCAGACTCATTAAACTTGAGTTGGCTTTGTTTTTATGCTTAAGGATCCATTCGAAAGGCTCTTTCTAAGGCAACATCTCCAATGGGAGATGATTTTACTTTAGTTAGATGACATCCTATTCATCTAATTCCTCATGAAACATATGGCTTCTTTCCTCATCATTAATTATTTGGGACTCAAATTGTCTTGAATTTGTCAAAAACTAGATGATCTATTGATCATGTATAAACACCTAAAAATTTTCAATATTATCTAATACTGATGGACAAGGTACCATTTTGATGGATAACTTATATACTTTTCACTCTTATAGGGTGCCAAATTTGTTGATAAAATGGCTAGTGAGTCAACATCTTGGTTTTGTTCTCTCAGAAATGCCACTATATTAAAAGCTTCAAATGACTCAATTAAATTCCAAGATCTATGTTTGTATTTCTTTAAATATGATAGGTTGCATTAATATTTATTTTTGACCTAGTTGATAACCAATTTTGAGTCTCCATATATTAACAATTTCTTGATGTTGTTCTTGAGATCGAACTGCAATCCTAAAATGAGGTCTTCATACCCTAATTTGTTATCAATGTATGAAAAATTGGAGCTTATATGCCTCTAAGTACTTCTTTTCTTGTGGGTCAAACAACTCAATACCAACACCTAATCCTTGCTTGGATCTTGCTCCATCAAAATGAAGGGTCCATAATTGGTAATGGCCCTGCACTTCTTCCTACATTTCATGCTTTTTAGTAAATGTATAAATTATAAGACTATGAGATTTGTAACTTACTTCTTAATTAGTGGTTTTGTACTCTATAATAGGGTGATTTATCTTTATCTCCTAATCAATCTTAATTTAGTTGTCAATGCCTCTCCATGGTAGCCAAATGTGAGAGAAGTTTATAGAAAGATATCCATTAAGTGTCTTCAACCAATATCTACTCAATAGTAGCCCATACCCTTCAAGTTTATCTACTACTAGTATGTCAATAGTCATCTACACTTGAGGTTCTAATGCAACTTAGATGCATACATCATTAATTTCTCCTATCATAGGTACTACTATTTTATATAACTATGAAATCATCCTCTTGGATAGACTTGGGGTCAAACCAAGATTTTAGAAAATGGAGATTGGCATCATAGTAGTTGAAGCTCTAGAATAGACCAAACATAATGAACCAAAAAACTATCAAGACAATAATATATCAATAGGCCAAACTTCTAAAGGCCATAACTTTTGACCCATAGCTCTGTTTGAGCTCTTTCACATGCCAAAATGACCATCTCAAAAATTTCATTGCTTCCCTAAGCCACCATTTTTGCTTAGAGTTATTTTTGATATTTTTTGGAGGCCAGACATGATCATATGAGGGTCCAAAATTACTATTTAATGAATTTTTTGAGAATTTTCTATTTTTATAAATTGTAGACTTTTAGGACCGGACATAAACTTTAGTTGAATGTTGTCCCATAGGATAATTATAGTGTTTAGATTATTTTTGGAGATTTTTAGAGATACACGCGCTTGCATGCAAAACTTACTATAAATAGTAGCTATTAAAAATTATTTGTTTTAGATTTTAGTTTTTTTTTAATTTTTGCATGTCAACTCTAATTCTGAGTTGAGGCTTATTCAAGCATGGTTTTAGTTGTAATTATTTCAAGTCATTCAATACAAATATTGTCACCCTAATTGTATCGTTACCATTTTTATTTGTCAATCTTCTTTAGCTCCCATTCTATAATCAAAGAATTGTATTCTTGATGAAATCCTTCCCACTAGACCAAATACTTTTGATAATTCCCTTGCCTTGTGCTTACTATCTTCATATCCAAAACCTACACTATACTTTGCTTCTTCTTCTTTGGAATTTGCTACTACCAATTTACTTCTTTATCTTCATCACCTTCACCATCTTCTCCATGGAATTCATATAAATCTAAAACATTAAATACTAGAGAGATATCAATATTCTATGGTAAAATCACCTCATAAGTATTATCATTTATTTTCTTCACAATTCTACATGGACCAATTTTATTGCACTTCAACTTGTTGTACGTGCCTTTTAGATTTCTTTATTTCCTCAAGTAGACCATTACCTTCTTCTGACATCTATTGATGCTTTATATTTATCATTAATTTTTTGCAACTTTCTTCTTACTCCTTGAAACTATTGCATATTCTCTACAAATGCTTTTGCATCATCACTAATTTCATCTACAATTGGTAATCGTAGCAAGTATAAAATACCTATAGGATTTCTCCCATAAATAATTTTAAATGATGACTTTCCTATTGATCTATTCATTGAACTATTATATGCAAACTTAGCTTATGTTAAAGCCAAGTCCCATTTCTTGGGCTTCTCTCCCCCTATTCATCTCAACAAATTTCTCAAGCTCTTATTCATAAATTTTGTTTATCCATCTATTTATGGGTGATATGCACTACTGAATTGTAGCTTAGTACCCATCTTCTTCCACAAATTCCTCCAAAAATGACTTAGAAATTTTTTGTCCCTATTTGAAGTAATAGTTTTTGTAACACCATGCAATCTCATAATATCCTTAAAAAATAATTCTACAACTCTAATGGCATCATTGGTTTTCTTACATGTAATGAAATGAACCATTTTAGAAAATTTGTCTATAGTAACAAAAATTGAATTATTACTTCTCTATGTGATTGGGAATCCCAACACAAAATCCATACTCAAATATGTCCATGGTCCACTTGGAACTGGTAATGATATGTATAGTCCAGTATTTTGTGCATGTCCTTTAGCCACCTTACATATCCTACACCTTGAAACATATATTTTCACATATATCTTTAGCTTTGCCTAAAAATACTTTTCCTACACTAAATTTATTGTCTTTGTCTTACCAAAATATCCAGCCAAACCTCCACTATGTAATTCCCTTATTATATTGTCTCGTAGAGACCCAACTGGAATGCACAATTATTTCCCTTTGAAGAGATAACCTTCTTGTATAAGATACTCATCATGAATAGTATCTGTCCCACCTATTAATGGATTCTTACACTACTCAACTACCTTGCCAAAATATGGATTAATATCATATAATTATTTGATAGCTTCAAATCCAACTACTTCACTCACCATAGTAGTTAATAATGTTACTATCCTGCTCAATGCATCAGCTACCTAATTTATGTTTCAACACAAAAGTATACTTTGCAAGAAAGAAACCCATTTTGCATGCCTACTATTCAACTTATTTTATTTATTCACATACTTTAAAGCCTCATGATCTATAAATAGGATAAACTCATTAGGCACTAGGTAATGCCTCCAATGTCTTAATGCTTGTACAATTGCATAAATTTCAACATCATAAGTAGAATACTTTATTCTTACATCATTCAATTTCTCACTTAAATATGTTATTGGCTTTCATTCTTGACTTAACACAGCACCAATTTCTAAAAATGAAGCATCACAATTAACCTCAAATACTTTTTTACAATATAGTAATGCTAAAATTGGTCTTTTTATAATCTTATTCAAAACTTTAAAGCTTTCTATGGTTGTTCTAGTCCATGTAAATTCCTTCCCTCTCATACAATCTGTTATTGGTGCCACAATACTACTAAAAATTTTAATAATTTTTTTGTAAAAAGTTTCTAAACCATGGAAATTTCTTACCTCTATGATGTTTTTTAGAATAGGCCACTCAATAATTGTCTTTATCTTTTCTTCATCCATTCTCACACCATCTACTAAAACTACAAATCCTAAAAATACCAAACTATTCTGCATAAACCTACACTTCTTCAAATTTGCGTACAACTTTTCCTTTCTTAACAAATCTATTACCATTCTCAAATATTGTAAGTGTTCTTTTTTAGTCTTATTGAATATCAAAATGAACAACCAAAAATTTACCAATATATTCTTGTAGCATTGTATTCATCATCCTCATAAATGTGCTAGGTGCATTAGATAATCTGAAGTGTGTCACCATCCACTCATATAATCCATCTTTAGTCTTGAATGAAATTTTTCACTCATCTCCTTCACAAATTTGAATCTGATAATAACCACTCAGATCAATCTTGCTAAAATATGTTGCTCCTATAAGCACATCCATCATATTATCTAAATGAGGTATAGGAAATCTATATTTGATTGTAATTTTATTAATTGATCTATTATCCACACACATTCTCCATCCTCCATCTTTTTTTGGAGTTATAAATGTTGGTGTGGCACATGGACTCATACTATCCCTTATCAGCTTCTTTCTTAACAATTTAGTAATCTATTTATTTAATTTTGCATGTTCTATTAGACTCATCCTATAAGTTTCTTGATTAAGTAGAGCTGATCTTGGAATCAAATCAATGTGATGTTGAATATCTCTCTTCGGTGGTAAACCATATAGTAACTCATCAAGAATATCATTTGCATATTCTTTCAACACTCTTGTTACTTCTATTGGTATTTTCATCATTTCTATGTTTTCATTCTTTTCTAATAATACATAACAACAAGTTGCTACCTACATATCTTGGATAAATTCTCTAGTAGAGAGCATGCTTTCTACTTTCTTTAAGAGGTAAAAAAACTACCTTTGTACCACCTTTACAAATAGTGTACGTGTTCTTTGCTCCATCATGAATTACTTTCTTGTCAAATTACCATGGTCTCCCCAATAACAAATGACATACATCCATCAAAATAACATCATACCATACTTCATCATTATAATTTTATCCTATAGAAAACTTGATTAAGCACCTTTTATCTACCATAACCTCATTCTCTTTCTTAAACCATGAAATCCGATAAATATTAGGATGTCTTTCACATTGAAAATTTATTTTCTCTATCATTTCTTTAGAAACTATATTTTCACAACTACCACCATCTTTAATTACTTTACATACCTTTCCACCTGAAGTACATCTTATTCAAAAAATGTTTGATCATAGCCATGCATCACCACCTTCTTTATTCCACACTTGTTCCTTCCTTGGAGCAATCATTTTTCTTCTCATCATGAGATTCTCTTCAACATCTGTTGGTACAATTTAAGTATTTTTCTCTTCTATCTCAGCCTCAACTAGAATCACTCTTGGATGATCCTCTTGCCTCCTTTCTTTATCTTGATAGTGTACACACTCAAATGCCTTATGACCTTCTTCTCCACATCTATAATAAACATAATATCTACACTGATTTGGTAACCATCCTCTAGCACCACCATAACCTCATCCTCTCTGAAACCCTCTTCCTCTTTGTTGGTATTGAAACCCTTACCTATTCTCATCTTACGTTTTTGCAACATGTGATTATTCACCTCTATTAGTATTAGACCCACCTTTCGTGGTATTAAACCCAATTCATCCCCTTATTGAATGGGATACACCTCTTCTTGGACCAAGATGTGTTCTTCTAAAATTTTGTCTATTTTGTTTTTCTTCTGCCTTCAAAGATAATTGATAAGCCTTCTCCATGCTAAGTATTCTTGCATGCTTAATTCATCTTGAATAATAAATTTCAAACCATTTACATACCTTTTAGCCATCTTATTTTTTGTTTCATCATCCTCCACTCATATATAAATATTTTAAAACTCATCTATATACTCTTGTATATTGTGATCTTTTTAACTCAAACTCTAAAATCTTTTGTATAGGGTTTGTGCATAATCTATAGGAAGAAATTTCTCCCTCAGCTTCTTTTCCATATTTTTTCATGAATTAATCTTCTCTTTACCTTTTCTCTCTCTTTCTTTCTATAGATGATCCCACCAAATCATTTCATGACCTTTCAATTTCTTGCATGCAAACTTTACCTTCTTGTCTTCTCTCATAGTCTTCCACTCGAAGAACTTCTCCATGCTATTCATCCAATATATCAATTCCTCTAGTTTTAAACTACCTCCATAATATAGAAGATCAACCTTAATTCCTTCATTCCTTCCTTCTAAATCCTAAACCATCCTATCTTCCATTGATGATGGCTAATCTTGCTATTTTTCTTGCTAAATTTCTTCATCACGATCTATGTCTTCTTTGGCTTCATCACCACCTTGTATTCTTCTGTAATTGGTAATAACATCTATTAATTATTGTACTTGCCTCTATAGTTCTTTTATAGTCTAGTTCATTTTCACAATACTTCTTCATCCTCTCACTATTTCTTAATCTTCTAATATTTAACCTTGCTCTGATACTAGATCATGAACCTAAAAACTATCAAGATAATAAATTATCAATAGGCAAAGCTTATATAAATAATAAATTGTATTGATTCATATTGAATGAATTGAAATAATTACAACCCAAACCATGTTTAAATAAGCCTTAACTTAGAATTTGATTCAACATGCAAAAATTTGAAAAAAAAAACTAAAATCTAAAAAAAAAATCTTTTTTTTAACAATTGTTATTTATAGTAAGCTTCGCATGCAAGCACGCAAAGCTCTAAAAATCTCCAAAAATAATATAAGCACTATAATTATCATATGGTAAAAATTAAACTAAAGCTGACGTCTTATCCTAAAATTATATAATTTCTAAAAATAGAAAATTCTTGAAAAAACATTAAACAGTAATTTTAGACCCTTAGATGATCATGTATGGCCTTCCAAAAATATCAAAAATAACTCTAAGTGAAAATTGTGGCTTAGATCAGTAATGAAATTTTTGATAAGGTTGTTTTAGAATGTGGAATATCTCAAATAGAGCTAGTGTCAAAAGGTATGGCCTCTAAAAGTTTGGCCTATTTTTTACACATCAAAATAGTTGTGTATATTTTTGTCAAATGCCCAAATGGTTAGCAATAAAGGGGGAACCTCATGCTTGGTTTTGTATATGACATTTGTGTTGGTTGCTCTAACCTTTTTCTATTATAGACTTATATAAGATCTCTTTTTATTCTATGATTTTTACCAATTCATGGAGGGTAATATTAGCCTTGATCTTTTTCATATCCTCAAAAATATTATATCCTCCCTTGTTTTGTTCTTCTTTATGCTGAAGTTAATCATTCCTTTTTAAGGGAGGAGGATTATTATCATCTTTAGGATTTGGGGGAATAATTACATTATTGGGAGGAGTAGAACTGGTGAGAGGTTGTCTATTCCTCACATTATAATTGTTCCTATTAAAATACTTAAATGCTTGCACTTCATCAGAGTTATCCTTTGGAATGTTTTCATCTTCAATGGGAAAGGGAAACTCATGATTTTTAAAGACCATAGCTAAATTTGAGGGGCCAGATTCATGAGGGAAATATAGGGGATTCATCATTTGATCCTATCTAACCATTTCCCTTTGAAAAATTTCAAATGTTGAACAAAACTCCACAAAATCCAATTCCCCATGTTGTGATGTGTTATGAACTCTACACCAATTAGACAAAGTTATCCCTATGATATTGATTTATGGTAGCTTAGTGGATTGTTGTTGTTCTACATTATTGGTGGGTCTGTTGAAGGGGCAATTCTATCTTAAGAAGCCAAAATTCTTGTTATAGTTTTAATTGGTAGTATTATCCATCCTTTTTTGCATATTTAAGAAGTCATTGCTCAATTTTTAGACCATTCTTTGTAAAAAATCCAATTCAACTTTGGTGGAGTTCATACCCTAAGCAACTATTGTGTTAGAGTGAGTGAAATGTTGGTTCTACTAATGGTTATTCCTTTGTGCCTAATTGTTCAATAAACTATAAATATGATTTATTTATTTTTATGTCATGGGAGGTAGAGTGTATAACTAATTTTGGTTAAATGTAGGGACATTCTAATTATCATGCGATATTGGATTCAAATATGGGAAACCATGATTGAATGTTTGGCCCCCTAACATCTAAAGATTGAGCTAAGGATTAAGCTACTTGTCAATGTTGATAGTTTTTTTCATATGTCAAGGCTAAAGTATTAGTAGTAGTAGTTATCCTGATAAATATTGTAGTGATAGGATCCAAAGCATTTTTATACATCTTGAGTGTTATATTTACTTGCATTTTATATGGCATGTTCAACCAAGTGTACATCTTCTAAAATATTACATTAAAGGCTCTAATTGACTCATTAGGCTCCCTCTTGATGCTCGTGAAATGCCGATACATTAAACTTGGATTATTAACTTGACCAAATTATGCAAGGGAAGTATTTAGACATGCATTCCATGAGGTGATGGAATTTTTTTGTAAATTAAAATAACAATCATAAGAAAAATCTTATAGAGTGAATGGAAAAAGTTTACATGCAACATCCTCATCTATGACATTCATCAATATTAGAGTTGTTGAGTTGTGGAGCTAAAAGCTTCACCAAATGAGTAAATTGTAGGTTGCTGGAGTTACACAATCGCCAGCGTCAGTCAGGAGTGACCGACGTCGGTCAGGGGTCGACTGGGAGCTGCCGGCATCAGTTATGAATCAGCCAACGTCGGTCATGTGTAGACAGGTAGGGACCGATGTTGGTTACCTGTGCATCCAAAAAGTCTATTTTCGTGGATGAACAGATTGTTTACATGATTAGACTAACTGTTGGTATTGAGTCCGCATTTCTATTTTTGGCAGGACTAATTTGAACCCTTGATTAAGAGGTATATCTAATGGTGGAGAATGCATGCTCATGTTTCCTAATTCTATATAATAGGATTAGATCTTCATAGCTTATTGTAAGAGAGAATAGTACAAGACATTTATTGTATATGTGTATCAATCTAGGTTGTTGGAATTGATTGTAATTGAGAGAGAAAACTCTTGAGGGAAAGAGATATGTACATCTGAGAGGTGTGAGAAGAAAGTGTGATTTTCTTCATTGTATTTTCTTCTGGAAGAGTTTAATACAAGTTTTCAGGGTAGTTTCTTGTATCTATTATTCTTTATTATTTCTGATTCTAGTTACTTATTATTCTGGTTTAATTCCGTGTTTAGTTGCTTACATAAAAGTAATCAAGTTTGTTGGTTGATCCCCAATAAGTGGTATCAGAGCTCATGTTGACTAACAGGTGTTTCAGATCTAGTTAGTGTTTGTTGATTACAGGTCACTCACAGGGGTTTTTGTTTGAGTGGGAGAAGCAATGGCAGAAGAAAGTAAACTGAGAATGGAGAATTTTAATGGCAAGAATTAACAATTATAGAGAATGTAGATAGAAGATTATTTATATCAGAAAGATCTATACTTACCATTAGGTGGGGTTTCAAAGAAGCCCACAGACATGTAAGATGAAGAATGGGAAGTTCTTGATAGAAAGACTCTTGGATCTATAAGATTGAGTCTGGCATCTACTATGATATCTAATTTATCATAGGCAAAGTCAACGGTAGATTTAATGACTACTTTAGCAAATTTATATGAAAAACCCTCAGCTTCAAATAAGGTATATCTTATGAAGCAGTTATTTAATTTGCAAATGCAGGAAGGTGGATCTGTATTTAATCATCTAAATGATTTCCATGGAATTATAAATCAATTAAATTCAATCAAAATAGTTTTTGATGATGAAATTAAAGCTCTATTAATCTTATGCTCTTTACCTGAAAGCTGGCATAGCTTGGTAATGGCAGTTAGTAATACTACATCTGCTTCAAATATTTTAAAAGTAGATGATGTTTTTAGTGTAATCTTGAATGAAGAAATTCGCAGGAAAAGCACAGAGAAAATATCAGGAAATGTTTTAAGTTTTGAAAGTAGGGGAAGGAAAAAAGAGAAGAGCAAGCAAGGGAGATCAAGGTCTAAGTCAAAGATGAGAGGTATATCCAAATCCAAAAATGGCAGGAAGATAACCTGCTGGAATTATGGAAAGATAGGGCATGCAATGAAAGATTGCTAGTCAAAACCTAAAGAAGACAATCAGCATGAAGGTAAAGAAGAAGCAAAAGTTGCAAGTATTGTTACACAAGATGCTCTTATATTCTCTTTGCATAATAATATAGAATCTTGGGTTTTAGATTCTGGTGCCTCGTTCCATGTAACCCCAAATAGAGAATATTTCAGTGACTATGTCCATGAAGATTTTGGAATAGTTTATTTAGGGGATGATGAGCCTTGTAAAATTATTGGCAAAGGAAAAGTGCAGTTGAAAATGCAGAATGGCAACACATGGGTGTTGAGAGATGTCATGCATGTTCCCATCCTGAAGAGGAATCTAATTTCTACAGGAAAGTTGGGGGATGAGGGTTGCACAATAACTCTCACAGCTGAATCTTGGAAGGTTTCCAAGGGTGCACTTGTATTGGCCAGAAGTAAGAGAGTAGGTACTCTCTATTTATGTAATTGTATTACTGATCATTCTCCTTCTGTATTATCTACTTTAGATGTAGATGCAAAGTTGTGGCACTAGAGACTTGGCCACATGAGTGAGAAGGGAATGACTATTCTTAAGTCAAAAGGTAAGCTTTCAGATTTGAAAAGCATAGATCTAGATTTTTGTGAGCACTGTATTTTTGGGAAACAAAAGAGAGTGAGTTTTCTCAAGACTAGGTCAACAAAGAAGAAGCACAAGTTGGAGCTTGTTCACACAGACGTGTGGGGACCAGCTCAGGTTGCTTCTATTGGAGGATCACAGTATTATGTTTCTTTCATTGATGATGCTACAAGAAAGGTATGGGTTTAATGCATAAGGAAGAAATCTAATGTTTTTGACACTTTTAAGATTTGGAAAGCTTTGGTTGAGAATGAAACAGGTATGAGATTGAAGTGCCTTAGATCTGACAATGGTGGTGAGTTCTTCAGCTATAAGTTCAATTGGTATTGTTATATGAATGGAATATGCAGGCAAAGGATGGTTCCAAGGACACCTCAGCAAAATGGAGTTGTTGAAAGGATGAACAGAATAATATTGCAGTGTGCACGGAGTATGAGATTGCATATTGGTTTGCCCTTATAGTTTTGGGCAGAAGCTATATATACTGCAGTTTACCTGATTAACAGAGGACCCTCTACAGCTCTAGATGGTGGAATTTTAGAAGAGGCATGGATAGGTAAAAAGGTAGATCTTTCACTTCTGAGTTTTTGGTTCTAAAGCTTTTGTGTACATTGATAAGGAAAATAGAAAGAAGTTGGATGCTAAGTCTATGAGGTGCACATTTACTGGTTATGGCTCTGGAGATATCAGATTCTGGTTTTGGAATCTAGGAACTAACAAAATAATTAGAAGCCGTGATGTTGTTTTCAATAAAAAAGTGATGTATAGTGATCAGCTTAAAAATTTGAAGAATTATGAGCAGGGCCATGAAGATTTAGATGAGGTGACGATCCAAAATGAGCTTGCGAGAAAGAATAATCATAGATAGAAAAACACAGAGACTGACGTCAATCAGGAAGGAATCGATGTCGGTAATACAAGAATCGACGTCGGTCAGATAGTGACCAACGTCAATCAGGAAGGAATCAGCGTCGGTCATGTGGAACCGACGTCGATCAGTTACAGGCCTAGAGGTGACTGAGGTCGGTCACTGTCCAAGAATTTGGGTAGACAGTGTGTTGTGAATGAGTCTCAGATGCCCATCAGGAGGTCAAAAAGGGTAAGTAAACCTCCAATTCGATATTTCCCTTCATTATTCTATTTATTACTTATTGATGGTGGAAAACTAGAGAGTTTTGATGAAGCAACACAGGTGGAATCCAGGAATCAATGGGAGCTTGGCATGAATGAGGAAATTGATTCCTTGAAAGAGAACCAAACATGGGATTTAGTTGAGTTTCCAGTGGGAAAGAGAACACTGAAAAATAGATGGATCTATAGATTGAAGGAAGGAGAGAATGGACAAATGAGATATAAGGCCAGGTTGGTAGTGAAAGGATTTACACAGAAACTAGGTATTGATTTTGGTGAAATTTTTTCTCCTGTAGTAAAGATGACTTCTATTCAGACTGTATTATCTTTAGTTGCTATTGAGGATTTGCATCTTGAGCAGCTTGATGTTAAGACAGCATTTCTTCATGGAGATTTGGATGAAGAAATATATATGGATTAGCTGGAAGGATTTGAGGTCAAAGGTAAGGAGAAACTTGTGTGCAGATTGAAGAAAAGCTTGTATGGTCTCAAGTAAGCTCTTAGACAATGGTATTTGAAATTTGACAGGTTTATGACTGAGCATGGCTTCAGTAGATGTCAATCTAACCATTGTGTTTATTTTAAGAGATTGAATAATGGTAGATATATTATCATGTTATTGTATGTAGATGATATGCTTGTTGTAGGTTCACACATGTAGGATATTTATGAGCTTAAGGTGAAATTAGCTCACACATTTTCCATGAAGGATTTGGGAGCAGCAAAGAAAATCCTTGGCATGAGTATTAAGAGAGACAGGAAAAATCACAGGTTGATTTTGTCTCAAGAGGATTATGTGAGTAAGGTGTTGGAGAGGTTCAATATGCAGGATGCAAAATCGGTAAGTACACCTATGGATGGACACTTTAAGTTGAGCAAAGATCAGTGTCCTAATTCGCATGATGAGGTAGAGTACATGAGGAAAATTCCATATGATTCCGTAGTTGGGAGCTTAATGTATGCAATGGTATGTACTAGATCGGATACTGCCAAAGTAGTGGGAGTTGTTAGTAAGTATATGGTCAATCCAGGGAAGAAGCACTGGAAAGCAGTCTAATGGATTCTCAGATATCTAAGAGGGACCAGTAGTAGGCATTTATGCTATGGAGGGTCAAACACTTCTCTACATGGATATGTAGATGCAGATATGGCAGGTGACTTAGATGGCAAGAGGAGCACCATAGGATATGTGTTCACTATTGGTGGAACGGCAGTTAGCTGGATTTCAAAGTTGCAGAAGGTTGTTGCCTTGTCTACTACAGAGGCAAAATACATTGCAGTCACAGAGGCTAGCAAAGAGATGATATGGATGACACAGTTCATGGAAGAGTTGGGAAAGGAGCAAGAGAGTTGCAGATTATATAGTGATATTCAAAGTGCAATTCATTTGGCTAAGAATTCAGCCTTTCATTCAATAATCAAACATATACATCTTAGGTACCACTTCATAAGACAGGTATTGGAGGATGGTGAGTTGAAGCTGGAAAAGATCCATACAGATAAGAACCCTGCTGATATGTTAACAAAGCCGGTAACAAAGGAGAAGTTGAATCTTCATTCAACTTTTGTTGGTCTTCAAGATTGAGTTTGAAGATGGAAAAGCTAGAAGATGTTGCTGTATAGGTACTGGTGCAGCTGTTTATCTCCAAGTGGGAGATTGTTGAGTTGTGGAGCTAAAAGCTTCACCAAATGAGTAAATTATAGGTTGCTAGAGTTACACAGTCATCGGCATCGGTCAGGAGCGACCGACATCAATCAGGGGTCAACTGGGAGCTGCCGGCATTGGTTATGAATTAGCTAACGTCGGTCATGTGCAGATAGGCAGGGACCAACATCGGTTACCTATGCGTCCAAAAAGTCTATTTTTGTGGATGAACAAATTGTTTGCATGATTAGATTAACTATTGGTATTGAGTCCATGTTTCTATTTTTGGTAGGACTGATTTGAACCCTTGATTAAGAGGTCTATCTAATAATGGAGAATGCATGCTCATGTTTCCTAATTCTATATAATAGGATTAGATCTTCATAGCTTATTGTAAGAGAGAACAGTACAAGACATTTATTGTATATGTGTATCAATTCAGGTTGTTGGAATTGATTGTAATTGAGAGAGAAAACTCTTGAGGGAAAGAGATCTGTACATCTGAGAGGTGTGAGAAGAAAGTGTGATTTTCTTCATTGTATTTCCTTCTGGAAGAGTTTAATACAAGTTTTCAGGGTGGTTTCTTGTATCTCTTATTCTTTGTTGTTTCTGATTCTAGTTACTTATTATTCTAGTTTAATTCCATGTTTAGTTGCTTACATAAAAGTAATCAAGTTTGTTGGTTGATCCCCAACAAGAGTGGCCTTGAAATATTTAATATGTTCCTTTATCATTCTCCCACTTGAAGGGTAAAATATAGGTAAATATTTCTTTGGGTTCCTTGGTAAATTTTGTTGATCTTCAAGAATAGAAATAACAGATCTGACTAACCAAGGTTGAGCCATGGGATGGTTGATAAGCAAAAAAGTCTCTTAGCTCAAAGCACCTTAGGGATGGTTGGTATTGGTCTAGGACTCCTATGATTTGACAAAGGTTATACCAAAATGCTATCCTGGGCCCTAGACCTTGTTACTCTCCAAGGTGTCTCTAGTGTAACTCTACATAGTGGCTAACCTCTACTATTCAGAAAACACACAAGTATGCCCTCCTTCTAGCACCAACATTTATATTTTTGTTGATGTGGGTTCTATGCACACCATAAAACTTGAATGAGGTAGCCTCTAAAATTTTAGGATCTTTGTGGAAATTAAGTTCCACTCCAGAGCATGAGTTGTGGGCATGCAGTTAAAACAACTAGTTTGTGGAATACTAGGTTGAGCTTACAGATTATTTAACCAGGTTTATAGATGGATGTGTGAAATATAAAATAAATAAAACACTATGTGATTTGGTTGGGTGGAAAATTACTCTATGGTGGGTAGATATCAAAAGAAACTTAGAAAAAATGGAAAGGTAAGGTAGAACAAAAGGCTATGTGTTGTTAAAAGGTTACTTCCAAGGCTTTATCTTTGGTGGACAAGTAACTCCAAGACTAATGTTTGTTATTTGTAGTTGTTCACACTTATAAACAAACATATTTAAATAGTCTGGGGGAATAAATACAAGAAACTTAGTGACCTCAGCTAAAGGTTTCTCTCTTTAGAGTTGTTGTTGCACATTCTTAGTGGAGAGATTATAGCTCAGACTAGGAATCTATCTAGAGTATTTACAACACATGCCTAGAAGACTATACTAAAAATAAATACTCTTTCATACCTCAAAATATCAACACAGTCTAAACTAATTACTCAAATCAATGAAATTTACTAATCTTCAATAGTTGTTTCACATCTTAGATCAGCATGCATCAATTATAACAACCAAATTCATCTGTAGCATTTGCACACTTAAAAATTATTGAGTTTATATAGAAAATGAAGTTAAAATTTCAATAATGTAGAAGAGGGAGAAGAAAGAACCAACACAATTGCAATCAATGACTTGATTTCCTTCTTATATTGATCAAAAATCCAACCCTTTAAAAGAGGGTTTTACAAGTATTTAAATACTTGGGTAAGGGGTCACCTCAACCTCCAAGTGTATCAAAAATTACGATTACATCAAAATTATCAAAACCTAAGTTCTAGTTCAATACAAAAGTATATGTTATAACTTATAGGTTATAATAGTCATACAACATGTACATGATGGAAAAAACAATCTAGTTAATTATATCATTAATGTAACGAAGCTTAACTAGTCATGGTTAGCTTTAATAAATACTACATGCAAAATTATATACAAAATCAGCCTTTAACTAAGGATTGTTTGGTGACTACATGACAGTACTCATTATCATGGTTGGAACTAAATTAGTAATTGGAGTTGAACTAGAATTTATAGCTGATGCACTTACTAAACTAGTAGGTGGTGTTGAAATTAAATTCTTCTTGGCCTCTAGCTCTTGATAGTGTTTATATCCACTAGCATGTTGTGCCCTTATTATGTTCATGTCAAGAAGAGATGGTCTATTCACCATATTCACTTGTGCACAAGCTTGCATGCTCAAATTTAGTGGCTCTGAAGCCTACTCAAAAGATTTCTACTTTAGTGGCCTTCTTCTTTTCTGAACTAAACTTAGCCTCAATGTTTTCTAAAGTTAATACTTGTAAACTCTATGTAAAATTATTTGAGACGTGTTGCCACATTTGGTCAAAAATAGATCTTACTAATAGCTTCCAAGTGACATCCCATGCATGTGTTAATTCTAGTTCATTCAAAATATACATTGCCTACTTCTCTGGCTTAGTTATCTTTATGACCAAAGCATCAGTACCTGTTATCCATTCTCATGCTTCTTAGGTCTTGATGACCACTAGATTCAATGCATTTATTTCCTCCAAGGGGGGCATGAAATTCAGATGGTTAAAATCCTTATTAGGGGTATACAAAACCAAAAAAATTAGTTTAATCTCATCATCCTTGAGAGCCTTAAACAATTTAGTTATTTTAGTTCTTTAGGGGTCCAATTGTGCCCTCAAAGAATTAATAGTGTTTAATATCTTGTACAACATCAATACTACATTCTAGACATCTAATTCAATTTTAGAGGGAACATTAATTACCTATTGTTGTTCTTTGAGGTTCTCCAATTATTGTTCCAACTCTTTCCTTGCCTATTCAGTGCCCTCATGAAAGGATATTAATGCTCCAGTGTGGGTTTCCATGTAGGACATAAAGTCCTTAATGAAAGGGGACTGGCCCATCTTTCTATCTTGCCTCTTTGAAATAGAATAGACCTCTTCTCTTTCTTCTATAATTAAGCTCCACCCAATGTTGTCTTCATCTTCCTCACCCTTTGCATAGAGTTGGTAGACTTAGCTAAGAGTGAGCTCATAGTTAGCTCAGTTATCTTCAGGTATGACCTCTTAGAAGTTGATGTTCCTAATTCCGTAGCCCAATATAGAAGGGGCAACTTTGATGGGTCTATTGGTTGTGCTTTGATTTGTGTGTTCTTTATAGACTTAGTCTTATGGGTTGGCTTAGGCATGGTAGGCCATATTATTTTATACCAATCTACATTCCCTAGATGTGGCATTGGGTGGACAATGTAGACTGATTTATTCTTTGGATCTCTCTTGGTGGCCACCACTATTTTAGCCTAAACTACTCTTGAGGAGGGCATAGGTGAGCTCAAATAAGTATAAGATGCTAAAAATTGGGTGTTAGGTTGGCTAAGAGTAGTGGAAATAGAGGTGGAGACTAAAGGAGTAATTATAACAACAATTGTGGAAATAGGTCCATAAGAAGGTGATGACATAGAAAGAAAAGAAGAGACAACCAAAAATGAAATAATAGGAGAGTGTATAAATGGATTAGTGGGTATAACATCATTACCATATTGGTCACTCCCAAGAAGTTCCTTTCCTTTCAATCCTTACAAGCATAAGACCTTAGCTTGTTTTAGTTCTTCTTCATCTACCTCATCCCTTGGCTCACCTTCAGTTGAAGGTTGTGCTTGCTTGCTTAGTCCTTTTGTAGATTATACCTAAGGCCTTCCTACCTTAATTTTACTTTTATATCATATGGTGGTCTTCTTAATGAGAGGATCATCCACTTTTTGGGTAGGAAGAAGGAACATCACAATAGATTTTATGGTTTTTGGAGCTACCACATTAGGTGTAAGGTCTTCTTCATAAAAGGATTCTAAACAAATAATCTCCTCTTCTTTCCTAATAGAGTTGTACTTTGCCTAAATTTTTCCTTTTGCTTGTTCCTATTTTAATTTCCTTAGTTCAACTATGGACACTTGAACTTGAGGAGTTTCTTATTTAATTTGTGTTGCAACAACTGATGTTTACCCTTCACCCTATTATTGTTTTATATCCATCATCATAGTGGGTGGATTATGGGGGTTTTGGCTCTAATCTTGTGGTTTATAATAAGGTATGTTATTCCAAAAATTTGAAGAGGTACATCCCCCTGGTGGTGGGATTCTAAATTTTACTTTCCCAAGTGTAAGGGAAAGATCCACTTGGATTACCTTGAGTAAGTCCTTGCTTATACCATTATTACCATCCCTTTCCTTGACCTCTACCTCATATTTTGAATTTATAAATATTAAGGCATGGTTATAGGGCTCATTCTTGTATGGAATACCCAAATTTTGAACACATTGTTACACTTTCCCATTGGGGTCCCAATCCATATGGGGCAAGGTAGCCAGGGCATAAGCTTTCCTAGCACCACCAGTCCCTCTGAAGTGTCTATGGAAGGTGTTATACTTGGATTTTCACCCTTTGAGGAGATGTCTCAGCTCTCCTCATCCAAGTTGAAAAATTGAAACACCTTTAGGTTGTGGGTAGCCTAACAATGAGGTGAATCTCTAGATAGGGATAGCTCCCTTGATGTACCACTTGTAGAACACTACTACACCTATGCTTATGAGAGAAAAGGGAGAGATAAAAATGAAAGTAAACTATCCTAAAGGAGGTGATACACTAAATTAGTTTATGAATACCAACTAGCTACATGTTACACATGAGAACAAGGGACTAACCAAACATACACTTCTCCAATTTGCATCTTCTCACATCAATATTTCATTATGAGGTTGTGATGATTGTTTAAGCTAGGAGGACTAAACAAGAGGCCTAGTATGGCACTATTTGAATAGACTAACTCACTCAACCTTAGCACATCAATAGAACACTTCACATGACCTATAAGAATAAGTTTTCCTACTACAAATAGGTGAGAGAATGAAATAATAATGCTAAGGAAACAATAAGTCATCACTAGTCAAAATCAATCATAGAAGTGAACACACTATGAATAGTCATGGAAGAGGTAAAAAATAGTAGTATTCATTTATCCATGGTATGCAAATGAGCAGGTATTTTCCATACTCAGGTGGAGCATAGTTCACAAAGGCCAAAATCATTAGTTCTTATAGAACTTGAGAGAGAGAGGAGAACAAAGAAGCCCAAAGGTCACAGGGACACTTGTAATGCTAAGAAAATGAGTTACATGTGCATGGGAAGAGCATGTGAAATGTACCATGCAAATTTAGAAGATACAAGTGGCTTCTCAAGTCATTAAATTCATGAAAAGTGGCATGAAACTCTTTTTACTAGCTCAAAAAATTGCCTTCATGATTTAGCCCTATTTAAACATCCCAAAACTAGATAGGGATAGGTCTGATGATTTTACTAAGAGGGAAGGCTTTCATACATGCTTCTTCATGCATTGGTTGCATTCTTAGTCAACTAGAATCATAAAAATGAGTTATCACTGCATGCACTCAAAGAAAACTCCTCTTTTAGTCACCCCTCACACTTGGCTTCCAAAAAAGCATCAATTTTCCATGAAAACTCATAAAATAAAGTGTATGACACTTGGAAAGACCCTCCATGGCCTTAGAGGCATCAAGCACACTTTAAAAAGACTTCCACTTGAATTTTTCACACTTCTCACTACCATGTTCACTATGCTAGTTTTGACTGGTTGAGATAAAGTTATTTTTGAGGCACCTATGAGTTGTTATAAATCAATAAATTTTCATGGAGATTTATCTTAAGTCTATATTTTTCCCTCCATGTGATTGGTATCTTCAGACTCCTTGAACCTATAAAACACATCAAAAGGTCAAGAAACCCCTATTTTATACTCCATCTATACAATTTTGTATAGTTAATCTTAATGGTATGGATCCTAACTAAGTATTCTACAACCTCCAATCAATTTCATGGTCAAACTAAGCCATTAGAGTAGCTTTCCATCTCCATTTTCTTCATCAAGTTTATAACCAGGGTTTATGAGGGTTTTGAGTGCTTTAGGCTCTTAGGCTTTGTTCATGAAGCTCTGACATTGGAACTACCAAAAAATTCAAAAAATTTAAGGTTTAGGATCTCCATCAACCTCCCTAAACTCCTTATATCTCCATGCAAGGTGCCAAGGGATATATGAACATTCTAATTTGACGTATCAAGCTCTTTTCTCCATTCCAATAGGCCTGAGTTGTCTTAAAGCCAAAAAATGGTTTCTTCATGGCTTCCTTTACATCAAAATAGCTCAAAAACATTTTATATGACCCTACGAACATGACCAAATGGATTATAATGTCCCTCTCATGGTGGAAGTGAAAATGACTCTCCATTTGGCTTTAGGCCTAAACCCTGCCTACATAAGCCTGACTACATACTTGATGATTTAGACTATTTGTTAAGATTATCCCTTCTAAAAAAGGTCACTCATGTTTTTTCAAGTGTTTTCCATCCCCATACATCTCTCTACAATGTCAAAACAACTCCTGGCTCATCCTTTACCTCCCATAGTAAGGACTACAGGATTTATGCTCAAGGGGAGTGCCCTCTGTCTCAGATAGAATAGAATAAACTTACCCTATTTGCCCAAAAAACCAAGTATTTAATAGAATTATCTATGTTACAAGAACTTCCTACACAAAAATTCAACCCTTGGTCATATAATTAGACCTTCTAAAAGTACTAAAACTGATACAAACTACTAGAAAAACTATTGTGTGTAAGGTTTCACTATATGGACTACTTGACTTTATTACCTGGACCTTTCTTTGCCTGTTTCCAACTCATGATGGTTTAAAAAGGTGGTCACTATAATTTCATAGGTTTTTATTATGCTTACAAACCTTTATCACCCATGCCTTCTCCTTAAACTGTGCTCTTACTTAGTTAGGTCGTGATAAGTTGACCTTACTTGCTTAGGAAAAGTGAGCCTATAAACAACTCTTATATGCTTATTTCCTTGGAAAAAAGTGTTTTATCCTTCCTTGAATCTCTCAAAAACTCCTTTCATTCATGCTTTGGTCCATCTCACACCTTGAATTTTGGCTATTCTTAAAACCAATCATAGATAGTTGACTGTGTTACCCTATTCTTTTGGCCAAAGGGTGATCTATAGGTGAATTTTGAGTTAGTTTAACTTGATCATAATGTGTAAAGACCCATCCTTAAAGTTTTCATGTTATTTATTAATGGTTCTGACTATAACAACATTAAGAATCATCACCCTTTTTATTAACTGCCTCTCACAGCCATCTACAGTTAGTTGTAGGTTAATAGTTTGTGATTAGACACACCTATAGGTGTGTATGGAACTTAAACACAGTACATCATCCTCCTTCAGTGAAATTTCAAGTCATGAATGCTATCTTTCATTTACTATAAATTTTTTATCATGAAATCATGGTTTAGAACTACCCACTTGGAGTGCAAGGTTACTCAAAACTTCTAATTTTGTAGATGTCAATGAATGGAATTAGTGATTAAATGGTAATTTTAAGGTCTCCAACAATCAGCTTACACTAATCCTTTGTCCTTATTACTTTTAAAATTCCTTTTCCAATGTAGAGGCTACAAGTTTTATTCACTTAGATGCCTAAAACTTTTGGAAACCTTGTTATATGACCCTCACTAAAATTCCTAGACCTTTATTTTCTTATTTTAGGGAAAGTGTCTTTGAATTCAATCATCACTTCTTAAAAGATGGTTTACACTTCTACCTTCCCATTTGACACTTCAACTAAGTATTTCATTATCACCCACATTCTATGATTTAAGATAAGGTTTTACCATATTCCAAATTCCCCATACAATTACTTTTATAACTTTGTGATGCCACCTATAGGTGGGTACTTTCACATACAGGCAGTGGGTATAAACTTTAGATAGTATGTAAGATGTATGGGTTTATGATAAATTATATTCTTTCATAAAGTGTTAAAGTTCACTCTTATCACTTTAAAAGGATGAAACACCTATCAAATCTCCCATTACAACATGACATCATCTTGAGAGGATGTAGATGCACTGTGAGCTGCATATGGATAGTGAGCATGAAATAGTCCATGTATTGAAAGAATCTACCTTCATAATAAATTTATCTCTCATAAATGGTGTTAAAATTAAACCTCAATATGTTTCAAAACCCAAAACAAGCTCTCACACCTCCTTTTCAATGTTTAAACCCTCATGAGAGTACCTTTAGGTGCATATTCCAATGATAGACTATATGAAGGTGTTGTGTATGACTGCAACAATCTCATTTTATACTCTTTAGAACGTCTATATTGTTTTTTCCTTCTTAATATAATGATTATCACCTTGGAACCAAAATTTATTCTCCATTAATGCCATATAGACCTTCATTATATATGACTCACCATGGCTGACTATGTATGATAGTCATAGAGTAGACTGATTGTATGGTGTCTTATGACTGCACCCATGGAACATTGTTTGGAGAATGAGATTTATAAGTAAAATGTAACTAATATGGAATTTAAAACATCTAAATGGACATATCACAACCTTATAAAACCATTGTCAAAGCATGAAGATCTGAAAATGGTGGAAACAGGCTTGTCATCCCAAATGAGATTAGTCTACAATCTTGAGATGATTTGCTCATAAAAACACCTTGGAATATGAAACCAAGAATGTAAAACATTATAGGATGGATTCAACATCCTATGTAATAAAAATTAGTAATTGTATTGTATAAAATTATCCAAACAAGATCAAAACCTATAGGGTTCACATATTTGTAAGCAAATTAGATATGACAACTTTTTTAGGATGGTTCATCAATCACAGGCCACCATTATTCAAACTCTTATTATGTAAATTAATCTCACTAAGTTTACTTTCACCTCCCAAAGGTGTTTTACCTATAAGTTCTCCAACTATCTGTACTAAGCATAAACCTACTGACAGGTTATGTGTGTTTAAAAGGCCAAATAAGGAGCAAAATGGTTTTAGCTCAAAAATTGAACTTCCAAAGTATTTAAATCATGAAAATGAGCTTTATTAATCTAAATATTCATCTCACAACCTTGTCCCATGTGTCACACAATCTCATGGGCTGTACAAGTGCCAAACTCTTCCTTTTTTAGTTGATTTCCTGATTTTCAGTTAGATAACCTACAAGTTTCAAATGAAATGACATTATTGATAGGTAATCTGACCTATTTTATGTTTTAAAGTAAAATAAAACACTTGAACACCTTGAAAACCATGCCACTTTCATTTATGACCCCTAAAATGACTTTAAAAGACATAAGGATTAATATAATTAAGATGAAGGCTAATATAGCATTAAATGACATCAAAAGACCTATAATATTACCCCATGAAAAAATATTATACCCCTAAAACATATATAAAACATTTACCTATAGGGGTCCCAATTTAACCTGTAGGGTCAAATTTGGTCAACAAAAGGTATAGCACATCCTTCCAATTATGAGATGGAAGTCATGAAAGGTACTCTTCTTTATTTTGGTTAGGTCTTAATCAATTCCATTATACAACAAATAAGCAATTTATTTCTCAGATACTTTATCTAGGTCATCTTTGGGGAGGTGAAGAAGGTCGACCTTATGCCCAATAACCATAATAATAATGTAATCTGGATACAACTAGTAATCCCCCAAAGACATAAGTGTGTGGGTGATATTTTTAGATATTCTAGAAAGAGGTTCACCATGAATTTCCCTCCAAACTTAAGGATACAAATCTTCCACAATTCTCAATATGTTCATTATATAATCATAGATATGGATAAATGAATATAAATCATAAATTTTGTTCTTGATGTATTCAAGATTTGGACAGTGCCCAAATTTTGTTCTTGATGTATTTTGTTATAGATTTTATTCTTGATGTATTTTTTTATAGATTTTATTCTTGATTTAGATGGTTCCCATGATAACATCTAGAAGGTAGGACATCATGTAAAAATTAACACCTTAGGGCCTCCTTTCTTTGTGCAATATTAATTCATGCAAGTGGGCACTAATAATCTCCCCCATCATGAAGGTGTGTTCTGAGGTGATCAATAGGTCGAGCAATGGTACCCACTCTAAATGAAGGAAGTGGATGATATCAAAATAGGCCAGTAGGTGATCTTTTGGTAGAGTGATCACACAAAGAATTTTTCAAAATAATGACCCTGATTGTATTCAGAATTAAACAAGAAGATGTGCAATAATTTTTTGATGTATTGAACTAATTTATTTACCAATTATCTACTCTATTACAATATCCTAGTGAAGAGGAATATAAATAATGAGTATGGGGATTTAACTCATAGGAGAAGTCACAGTTAGAATAAGTGTAAATCACTATGGAACTCATAAGATAACTCATAGTGGTGCTCAATTGAACTCCAGGTGGAGCTTATTATGGAACTTACCCTCTCACCCACTTAACCTCCTATCACACATAAGTAATTTGAAGATACATGTGTAGGTATTATCCATTTAATAAGTAAATATAATAATTAATATCCTACACCAATAAGGTATTAGCATAGCTTAGGTGGGCATAAAATAAAATATGGGTTCTATATACAAAGTCTAATGGGGTACCCACATATAATGCAACTCTCAAAAATTGAAATAAAAGGAGAAAACCCAGTGGGGAAAACTCACCCAAAAAATGAGAGACAAAGAAAAGAAGGTAGGACTAGAAAGCCCACTCCAACACCCCCCTTAAACATAGCTTAGGTGGGCTAGAAAATTGGGTCCCAACAATGAGGACATATGAGGTACCCAAGTACATAACAATGATACCAGTATCCTAAAAAATATGAAGGATGTGTGACTCCATCAAGAAGAGAGATAAGGTATGCATAGAATGTTGCATGGAAAATGTTGTACTAGGTCTTGCAACAAATTTTTTCTCTTCCTTTCAAAATAAAAAAACCACAAGCTACTAAACTATTAAATTCCCACTCAAGTGGAATGTAGATAGGAATCATGATGTATATCTCTGTAAAATTTTCAAATGTCTCCCTGATAATGCTTGAATGTGCCAAAGTTTGATCAAGTATCATAGGATTAAAATTAGAATATGGAAATGAAGAAGCATATAATTAAAGAGAGAGAATAACCAATGAAAAAGATAAGAATAGAACATTTACTGAAAGCATTTCCATGGGAAGAGGAGAGCAAGGCTCAACAACCATTGAAACTGAAGACCGATCTACAAATAAAGCACTCAGATCTACAAGATGAATTTCCACATGAACATATGAGTCATCAATACTCTCAATGTGTATACTCTTACTAAAATCACTAAAGTCCTCTAAAATGTAAGTCTATGAAGGCTCTAAAAGAGCAATAATCTACAAATGAATGGATGTAGAATCTATAATGCGATAACTAAGGTCTTGTATAATCTCATCCTATAATAGGGTCTCAATAAAAGGAATAAAACTATCCACTATGGATGTATCATCATAATAAATAAAATCATGAGGAGAGAGTATAATAGTCTTAGAAGAGATAATAAGAATTTGAGGAGGTGTGACATAAATCTCAATAGGATCACCAAAAAGACTCTATAGTATGCTCTAAACAATGCACAGACGCTCTATATGTTCCACATGGCAATGATGATCCATGGAAACATGTAGTAATAGAGTGGCAAAAACCTTGTCACAAGTATTAACCCACATATCAAACCAAATAGGAACAATGGGTGTAGGAAACTATCCATATAAAAATGGAATATGATCATTGTGTATGAGCAAGTGTTCCATGTAAGCACACCATGAAGCATAATTATCCTTCCTAAGAAGGATCACTAGAGATGAAACAACTCTCCATGTCTAGAGTCTCTCAAATGGGGTCGACATGACTGAGATAAAATACCAGAGAAGTACACAACTACATAAAATACTCTATAATGAACCCTTAAAACATGTTCATGAGTGGGACATCAGGCACAACCGAGAATGTGTCTAAGTGTGAAATCAGTGCTAAAATAAGGGAAAATAATGGTGCATACAAGGGTTCATTTTAGTGGGTCATATAAAATATCCATGGAGGTCTCAAGGTAAATCAGATTCATAATGGTGGTGAATTAGTTTGGAAGGTATATCATTGTACAAATGAATCATGTGATGCCATACACAAAATTGCACAAGGCCTACCAGGTTTGTCATAAAGTTTTATATAGAGGATGGAAAACACAGTCGAATGCCTAAGAAATGCAAATTAATGATGATATAGTGTCAATGAACAATGGCAAGATGTAGGTAAATGCCAACATAACATAGGTGAATGTTATCATTATGCAGATGAACACCAACATGATGGTGGATAAATAATAATATTTCATAGATGAATATTGGCATGATGCCAATGAACACTAGTAGAATACAAACACATGGTGGCAAGCTACAGAAGTTCACCATTGACATCTAGATAATGTTTGGATAATGTAGATGATTACTATCATCTTACAGATGAACACCTATGTAACCAAAATGAATGCTAGCATAGTATGGCTGGACATTAACACTATGCAGTTGGTCATCTATGCAATACTGACACTTATCTACATCACACCAGTGTTTACCTACATAATACCAATGCTTGATTTCATCATGCCCATAATCATTCACCGATGAGGTGTAGGTGAACACTGATGTGTTGTGGATGTATGCTTGTATGGTGCAGGTAAACATTGGTATGATGTAGGTGAGAATTAGCATCAAATAGACACCCATCTATATGGTGTTGGCATCTACCCACACTTTATCGACATTTATCTAGGTTACATAGGCATTCATCTATAAGATGATTATGATCATCTGCATTGTGTCATCAGGCATCTACATATACTAGAAAGCATCCATGTGCATGTGTGATGTTGATTTAGGTCATTTTATTGTGCCATAGGTGCCTCTGATAAATACACATGCCATGCAAACATTCACCCATAGTGAGCTAAATGCCTATAAAAGTGCCAAATGCACCTCATTTTGCACTTTTTGCCATTTCTTGCTCTTCTTCTATGGTTAAATTTTTTACACTTTTTTCTTGACTTTAAAAACCCTATTTTCATCTATGGCTTCCATTTCTCAGACCTATTCCATCATCAGTTTAAGCATAGGCATAGAGGTAATTAGAAACCCCAAACTCACTTTTTAGAATTTGACATGCACCATTATCCAAAGGTTTCTATAACAACAAGACACATACAACGATTGGGTGGACCTTGCAAGTTCAATATCATTATATACATGCCCTAGTATGATAAAGATATTCCTTTGTTGAATGTTCTCTTATAAAGCTTTGATACTACTTCCTCCACATTTCACATCACCTTGGCCTCTTGAAATTTTCCATTTGGAAAAATGTCCAGAGGATATTCGGAGACTGATAGGTCTACCTTACAAGGATGGGGACCTACTCACCAAAAAATCCTTGTTGAGTGATGAGGACAAAAAGTATTTAGAGTCCCATTACTCATTGTAGGTGAATGGTATGTATTGTAAAATTTATAATTGCTCATTTTTTTCTAGTTTTACTTTTGTTAGTTCTAACCTGTTAATTTTTCTAATAGATCCTCAATGCCATGGTAAAAGGGGGATAAGAATTGAATGTGTTAAAAATCCTTTCTTGATAGGATTGCTTAAACTTTTCCAAACAAGAATTATTTTGTGGGGTAGACCATCTGATATTCCATTCTGGGCTCTGATATATATTCTTTGTACTCTAGGTGCTCAACCATTGGACTGGTGCACTTTTATTTCCAACAAAATTAAATATGATTTGAAATTTTCTCTACACAATGAACATACTCAATTTTATTATTGTAATGATTTCATTACATTGTACTACAAAGCAATTTTGGATTTGTAAGCATCATTTGTTCCTTCTGCTCTTAATCCTATAATGTTTGTCAATGCACTCTCCCTTGAAGCACAGGAGGTTAGTTAGAGTTATTATTTAAGACTGTTTGAGATTTTTACTATATTAATTTCAAATAATTATATAAATATTGATCTATTTAATTTTAAATAAAATATATAATTTTCTTGTAGAAAAAATTATATGAAACAATTGCTAGAAGAAATGTAGCAACCAAGGGATGTCAACCTCCTGAGGCCATAGTGGAAACAGACATGGAGGAGGATGCAGAATCAAATCCATAGATGCCTGAGTAGTAATTGATAAGAAAAAAATGAATGCAGAGTTCAATTACTCCTCCAACATAACCCTCTACTCATGTTACTAGTATAGCTTCATAAACTCGCTTTGTTTTGATTGAATACTCTTTTATCATTGTAATATTTTAACTCTATTATATATATAGTGGTACCCACACAATCTGTATTGCAAACACCTGGGGGTCTGGTAGAGCTTTGAGATTTCCCCAGTAATAGCAATAGCAATATCAATAACAATAGCAAGGTGCACTAAATAATTCTATTTTTTTAAAATGCTAATAGTATATTAGATTTTTTAATTGATCATTTTAGTGATTTTAATTCCCATTTATAGGTCATTCTTCTCAACAAAAAAAAATCTCACCACCGCCACCACCCAATCATGGCCCTATAAATACTGGTATAGGGAAATGTTTATTTACCCTAACTCAGAGTGGTGGCATGGTTCATGTTGTAACGTCAGAGTTTCCAAACTTTTTTCTTGGTAGTCTACCTAGTATAATGGGGAACACAGTTCTTCATAATATTGATCTAGATGAAGAGTATTTGGGCATTAATAGTGGCATGCCCATGGTTTTTTTCAACTTGCATGATATGATATAGGTATATCAACTCATTTATCCTTCATAGAGACCTCATACACCCAATTCTCCACCTAACGGCATCGAAGACAGTCCTGTGCAGGAAAATCCCCAAATAGATGACTAACATACTTTTTTTCATATTTCTAATTTATTGGCAAAAAATACTAAAGCTTATGTTAATGATTTTGTTCTTCCAAACCTTGATGAATTTATAACTTGAGAGCATCGAGTAAAAGTATTAATTCAAGAAATAAATGCCCATTTCTGCAACCACAGTCAATGTAATCAATTGCACACAATTGTGGAGCATCAACCAACAAAAATTGATGTTTTATTTAACCAATCAGTTTAAAAAGTGTTGTGGTAAATAATAGCTTTAATGATGATGTTACTAATATCATGGTAAACAAGCTTAAGAACTTGAATGCAGAAGCCCAAGCATACTATAACAAATGGGAAAAAACAAAAGCCTTGTGGATCTTGTGAAAGCTGAAAAAGAAAAATGTGCGGTAAGTTTCTTTATGATTTTTTAAATTAAATTTTATTTTAAAACATTTAACTAATTAAATATTTTTTGATCATTTGCAGTCAAAATATACAAATCTAAAGAACCAAGTTGTTGTCCTTGACATGCATCTGAATAATGTGCACAAAAGTATTTCTGTTGTAATTTCTTTCAAGGAGAAACTTATTTTATTGAATAAGAAAAATAATACATTGAATAAAATAATTTGAGAAAATGGCTTGGATCCTGATGTTTTGTTTAAAAAGAAATCTAAAGTGGACTAGTCATTGCTTTCAATGGGAGATTTTGTTGTATAAGAATGGGAAAATCTTGCCAATATCTATTTTGTAGTGAAATATCTTCAAGAATCTGGGATCATGATCATCATAGATAGCATAGCCACTACAAGTACCAGCCAGTAAGTAGTGGAAGGACAAAGTGATCCACACTGATTATGAGACTTTAGTGTTATTTTGTAATTTTTTCCATAATATTATTTTGTAATTTATTCTATATTATTGTTGTGTAATTAATGAAAACTGAGGTTTGATTTCAAAGCCTCGAGTTGTTTTATGCTTATGTTTTGTAATTACTGAAAACCTTGTTTTATAATATTTAAAATATATTTTATAATTATGGATTCCTTACTCATATTATACTACGATGTGTAATAATTTGTTATAATGTTCAATTGGTTTAATTTATAGTAAATTTGGTTTCAAAGCTATTAAAATATTGTTTACCATTTCATTTGATTAAACAATGTAAATTTATTTTAAAATGTCAAACAATCAAAAAAAATAGAATGTTAAATATGTACTATTTTTTACAACTCACAACGTAAAAAAAGCTAAAGAATACTATTACAGAATGTTGAAGATACGATCATATCAATTAAACATTTCATAAATAAACTCAAATTGAATCAATTAATCATTTCATAAATATTGTTCAGTAGTTTTCATATACATTTTAAAATGTTACAAACTAACACTCAGGTATCTCAAACAACCCTTTGGTAACCCATGCTTCATCACTGACATTTATATGTCATGTCTCACTCGCATTTTTAATTTCACTATATTTTTTTGTAGTTATATTTGTGACACCTTTTATTTTATTTAAATTACTCCAAATTGAAATTTCTCTATCATGTGGAAACACATCCACTTCATAACCTTAAACATACAACCTTAAACATGTTTCAAGATTTTTATCCAATCTATTTTGAAGCCTTAATTTAACAAAAGATAATGCACTGAATACCCTTTCATCTTCCACAAACCCAAAAATCATCATTTGGCATAATTCATATAATCAAAAATATTCATTTATTTCTTCCTACAAAAAACTACTATGATAAAATTTCTTCCATAGCTTGGTAATAGAACTTGTTTATTTTGGTTCAGTTAACAACCGATATTGTTTAACCATTATAATTCCAAAAAGGATTGACTATTTTTTTATTAAATTCTTTTTAAAAATACCCTTAACTTCCTCTCCATTGATTTCTACAAACTTACTGAAATGTTTGATGAGTGTACCCATGTATTTGATAAATAAAATACTTGTTCTTTCTTCACCATCTACACTTCCAAAATGTAGGATTCACCACCCCCATGGCTTCAGGTAACTCATCCCTTTGAAAATGATCTTGAATTTTAGCAAATAAACTTTTTAAAATGTCTCTCAATTTCATTCGCATGTCACATATAACATTATCATATAGAACCCTTGTTACAGGTACTTCTTCAAATTCTAATCCAACTACATTAGTTCATCTTTGGAGAGTGTGTAATGGTATCTCCTTTTCATTAACAAAAATACAAATATTATCATGAATATTAAATTTCAAATAGTTTTGAGGGTCCTTTATATTTGTTAAAGTTTCCCAAATCTCACATATTGGTCCCTAAAACTTTCATTTAAGTATTATAATATATCAAGTGATAAACAAACCTGTTTCCTCAACCGTATGAAGTCAAAAATATATATTGATCTTTCTTGTGCATGTTTCATCAAATAATGTAGTTCCTTCAACATGGGCAGAATACCACATAATGTTAGAAAAGTTTAAAAATCTATCAAGTGGTTCAATAAATCTTTTGCCTTGTCAACCTCCATCCTATACTTAAACATAAAACTAGCCAATGATTGATAGTCTTCAAGTATTCTGCATCCAGGCTCATACATTGAAATCCATCTAGTATCTACATCTTTTTAAAAAAATTCTCCATTAGTCACTCAAATTGAAAATTTCTAAAACTCTAAAAACCTTTTTAGACTACATGACATGTACGCATGCAAATCAGGATAAGCTCTTCCACTTTTGTGACATTTTTTAATGTGCTTACAATTTTGTAAGCAAGATTTATTCTATGTGCCATGTAATGGATGAGTCATATATGGGGAAACTGATGTTTGTAGGAAAGAAAACACACAAAACTATTTTATTCCCCTACATTACTGATGCATCATCCACATCAACACACACCAACTTAGTACCTATATCATGGTAACTCATCCCAGTAATATCCATCAAATTAGAAATAACAAATTTGTAAAGGTTTTCAACATTACAATTTTCAATCATTTTATGTACAGATAAAAGGTGAGGTTGCCTTGAATGATTATGAAATATATATACATGCATGCATACCCATGGTGTGTTATCAACCATTGTTACCTCATTAATGGGCAGTGACATAAACCTTGTTGATTTTACTTTTTATTTCAAATCCTCCTTTTTAATCATTACAAGGCATTTTGCCATCTCCCAAGCATTGGTATCAAATCAATGTGAATGTGGAATGGTGTGCAATCCAATATGCTGAAATTAAATCATGTAATCTAAAAAATAATAGATTAGTATTCCTCTTTTCAAAATGTGATATAAAGTTGAAAACTATATATTTTTGGCAAGCAAATTAGACTGAGCAACCTTTCTGAATTGAGCTTTAATTTTTCATCCTTTTTCAATGAGGTGTCATTGATGTTTCCTATGATTATGATACTATGTTTCATAACATTGATGCATGCACTCTTTTTCATTTTTCCATCTCACTATTTTTTTGATATTTCCATCTTTGTCTTTTATCGACTCATATATTTTACCATAATGTTTCTCAATTGTGTCCAGCTTGAGTTGCATTTTATGGTCCTTTCTAATTTTCCAACTACATCATGTGCATTTTCATTAAATTGATGTGTTAGTACTATTTTTTGGCTCTATAGGTTCAATAAATGGGTATTTATATGCCCACTCATACTGAAATGACCTTCCAATTATCTATGTATTTTTCTTCTTCCACAATATTTTTGTACCTTTTTCAACTGGAGATTATTTTGGCTACATAACAGTCTCATCTAAAGATTATGTTGGGTGAGTAGATATCCCATTTGGTGTTGGGAAATCATCATCAACACCATTACTTATGATGTCATATCTCCATTTCTTTGATTCAGTGGAATAATAGGTATTTCTTTTTGAGTGACTTCTTTTAGGGGAGGTATATATTCAAAAGCATTATACAAGTCTTCAGTACTTTTATCATTGAATTTTATGGGAAAAAAATTTATAAGATATTATTTTTTAATAAATGCCAATATTAAAGTAAAAATAAATAAAAAGCATTAAATTAAATAGTATTTATAATTTAGTACCTATGTTTGGCATTTCATTCCCAAGTATGTCTACCAATTTAGGGATATCTTCGATACCTTTATCAATGGAATCTACATGCAATATTATTGTAGACCTTGTCATTATTATTGAATCTTTAAAATAATATTTAATTAATTAAAAAAATGGTATTCTACAAGTTAGTACCTCTGTTTGGCATTTCAAATTTATACCCAAGTATGTCTTCCTATGGAAATATTTCTTCAAAAGAGTTATCAGTGGGTTTTGCATGCAAAATAGTATAAGACATTTTAATTATTATTTAAATTTAACAAATAAAATGCACTAGTTAATTGTAATTTTAGTACCTATGTTTGGTGTCTGGTTAAAATAAGATAATAGGTTATTTTGTTTTTTAAATTTCTCAGAGGCCTTAACATTTTCAGAAAAAGCCATATAATCAAGCCTATGGAGCCATAAAAAAAAATGATTAACAGTAAAATGAATATGATTGACAACAAAAAAATATGCTTGATAGATTAAGTAATCATGATAGTAATCAAACATGAGGGCATCCAATGGTAGCCTATGGGCACCTGACTACAGCCTATCGACATCCAATGGTAGTCTACTAACATATGACTATAGCCTACTAGTGCCTAATGGTAGCCTATGGGTGCTTGATTGTAGCTTGCCAACATTTGACTGGTAATAACTAGTGCCCACCCACAGAATGTTAGCATCCACCCATAGACTATTGACGTACACCTATAGACTACCAACATCTACTTGTAGGTTATCAACATCTACCCATAGACTATCAGTGTCCACTTGTAGGTAGCTTATCATCATCCACTCATAACTCATCATCATCCACCTGCATGTTATGATCAAGCACTGGCAAACTATAGTCAATTTCCCATAGGCTACCATTAGGTACACACACTCATTGGATGTCATCGAACACCTATAAGCTATCACCGAATGCCCTCATGTTTAATTGTCATGATGGCACTTAAAGAACAGTAAATGGAATTACAATTAAAAAATACTAAGAAATTATATTGTAAATAAATCATTTCATACCTTACTAGAAACTATTGATTTTTTAAGCCCTCCTCAGACCTAAAATACAAACCACCAAAAAAAATCTTAAAGTCACCCGATAGTATATGGTAAATTCCTCCAGATTGGCTTTCAAGGTATCATCGAATTACATTTATACGAAGAAAATTATAGTCTAATGTAGGTGAACTCTCCTCAAAATTAACTTTGACCCCAAAAATTTAGGTGATCCCACCCTATCGGCCACTCCACAAAAATCACTAAATGCTAACTTTGAAAAATGGAATATTCATAGATAAACAAAGATTAGCCACTAAAAAAAAACTTAGTGCCTGCTTTATAGATGGAATTCAAACTAGGTCAAAAATTAGTCCATATAAATGAGAGCAATCAATGTATGAAGTACATTGTAGAAAGAAGTAGGGCCCATAGCAAGGTAACCCACCCTAAATATGGCACTTTATAACTTTAGTTTATTATACAAAATAAAATATACCAATAGAAAGAGGATGAAAAAATATGCACTTTTTAAAAAAGTGGCACTCAATTTTGAGTTACCAGTCAAAAGTTATAGTAAAATACATTTTTCATCATTAATGGCCTATTTAATTAAATTACACTTAAAAGTTTAGATTTTTTGTCCAAACAAAGAGTAAGGTATCATTCTAGCTACTCGTTATAATTGGCATAGAATGACAAGCCTCCTTAAGTCAACAAAAGTTAAAAAAATCCAACCTATACACCCCTATTTTTTAATAGAAAAAGCCTTATTTGAGGGTTTCAGTTAAAAAATAAATCTATTTTTAAATTAATTATTAAAAAATAGCCAAATTTTAAAAATAAATTAGGGTATAAGTTAGGTTTTTATGACTTAGCAAAGAGTATAATGAGGCACCGCCATAGAGCTTTTCAATGCTACACAAAGAGTTGAAACAACATTGTACAGATGTCAATGGTGGAATAATAGATCTAAAAGTATAAATGAATCCCTAGATGAAACTTTATCCTAAATGGAAGTCCACTTTTTTGTATGGTCACCACTTACCAAAAATTATAGGTTTGAACATTTTTAAACAATAAAAGGGAGCATTGAACACCTAGGGAGGTTGCCAAACCAGTAAATAGTCTATTTTCCACTAAATGGCATCCAAGTCTAAAGGTTTTGAAAACAAAAAGGGTGGAACCTAGGTTTGTATTTGTGCTAAATGCAATTCTAGTAGTCAAACATGATGCTCCAAGTAGAAATGATGAAGTTTCATGCACTAAAAATGGCACCTAGGTATGTTGATAAAAGAGTAATAGTTGTTGATGAAGTTTATGGGTCTCGATAGAGGTTAGCTACCTCAAAAATTCTTTCTCCTAGCTTAGATCAAGCTTGCTCTAGTAGTTGCATGGTATATGGATAAAAATAACTTTGGCTGCTACATAGAGACCAAGATGGTTGAGTGAATACATACAACATAGAGACTAGATAATTGAGTGAATGCATACAACATAGTGACTATATTGACGAATCTGAATCTGAACAAGAGGCCAGACTATTCCTATAGATAAAGACTCTAATGGCATAGAGAAGGTTTTCAAAGACCATGAACTATATGTGCGGTTGAGATAAACCAATATAAAATAGGGCATAAAACCTCCTAGTTGTTGTGAAAGAATCCACTCCAACAAGCCTTTCAACGTTGCATAAAAAACCTTTCATGCAAATGCATATACAATCAATATGAAAATTATTCTTAATAAATTCAAAAGAATACAAAATAGAAATCAAATAAATGTTGATGCTCATTACTAGAACCTAAAGCTCTGATACCATGTTAGAATAAGTTAATACATGATCTTCTGGTAGAGTAAGCACATAAATAATTCTATAAATCAATGACCTTGATTATATTTAATAATGAATAAGAAGATGTGAAATAATTGCTTGATGTATTTAACTAACTTTCTTACTAATTATCTTCTCTGATAACATGTTAAAATAAGTTATTAAGTGATCTTCTAGTATAGTGAGCACACAAAGAATTATATAAATCAATGACCCTGCCTGTTTTCAAAAATAAACAAGATATGAAAAAATTTCTTGGTGTATTGAAATGTCCTGCTTATCAATTATTTTCTCTATTACAATAGCATGATGAAGAGGAATATAAAGGAGTAGGGGGATTTAACTCATAAGATAACTCACAGTTAGACTAAGTGTAACTCATTGTGGAACTCATAGGAGAACTAACAGTGGTACTCAATTAAACTCCAGGTGGAACTCACTATGGAACTTACCCTCTCACCCACTTAATCTCTTATCACACATAAGTAAGTTGAATCTACATGTGTAGGGATTATCCATTTAATAAGTAAATGGAATAATTAATATCTTACACTAACAGATTCTTGGGTGACCAAATAAATAGTTTAGTAGTATTATATAAATGCATATTCCTATTCAAATTCTAGTAATAAGCACAGGATTCTTGGTGACCTCTTTAAGTGAAAAGGTCTCTCCAATGAGAATCCATTTGCTCACTATTTATTATATGTTGTTACTCTTCTTTTAACTAGTTATGTTATACAAATCAAAGGTGGCATCTAGGATGGTTAGGCATAAATACCTTTGGAATGCTTCCCTAGATATATAGGCTATAATAATGTTGTTTTTGATGTAGATAAGGAACCCATCATTTACAATCCTCCCTTCCAAGAACAAATCTCGTAATAGGTCAATGCATGGCATGACCTCCAATTTGGTAGCTACATAATGAAGTGTTTGGCATTTGAAAGGCAATAGGTTAGTTGTAACTTATTATTCCTCCTGAGAGACATCTTCTCTATAAGTTAATGGGTCAACACTCTCTATGAACTCCCACAAAGTTGAGTAATTATTTTAGATACCATCGAATACTAAGGCATTAAAAATTATATCCATATATTATGTTGAGTCTTTGATAGAGAATTTGAATGGTGATTGGGCTCCCTTATATGCTCTAGATGAAGATACCATTGTTAGCTCTTAGTACTGGTAGAATTTGATATTATACTAATGGTGTTTTGGCACACTATTATGCAAATTATAGTTTTTTTAAATGTAGATAGGGATTTGAATTCATAGAAGGAAATATAACCTCGATCTTGATGATAATAAATGGATGTGAAGTTGGTTACCAACTCGAGGTTATATCATTTTAGCATTCAAATTTAATTTGTGCACCATTAATTACTAACATCTACAAGATTTTCACCTTCATTTAATTTAAACTTGACCACCTTGGTCTAGTGGGCATGGCATGTAGGATGCTTGCTCGTTTAGGGGTGCCACGGTGCTACTTTTTTTTGACACTTGTCAATATGTGGTTTAGTTAGGAGTTGGTACCTATGTTCAAGTTGAATCATTTGATTTGGTAAGTTAAGAGTTCCAAATGAAAGACTATAAATGCCAAAATGTTCTTTGAAGAGATTCATGAAACTTTTCTTGAAAGCCAAGATGTTGAACACTTTTTTTGAAGACCAAATTATCATTCAGGAGGATTTATCAGAGAAAGTTTCAAAAGGTGAAAGTTCTGATAAAAAATCTCCCAAATGATCTTGTTAAAGAGGAAGTTGTTGAAGACCAAAATCTTGAATAAAAACTCTTGAATGTAAATTTTTGAATTAAATTTACCAAAGAGTAATTTGTCACTAATAAAGTTCCCAAATAAAAGTTGTCAAATGAAAGCTCCTAAAAATCCCAAAGACCAAAATACATCAAAGACCAAAATGTTCTTCGGGGAGATTCATGAAAATTTTCTTGAAAACCAAGATGTTGAACAAAAGTTTCTGACCTAAAGGATCTAAAGACCAAAATTTCAAAGAATAAAATGTTCATAATGTTGAATAAGTGAATCCAAATGATGATAATTCTGAAGAGAATATTTAAGAGGACAAATAAGGTCATGAATGAAAGTGATGTTGGTGGTGCTTAGATTTTGGTGGGTAAAAGCAACTGATAAAAGATAGGAGATGATAGTGGTAGTGAGGGAAAATCAAACCTAGGCAATAATCAGTAGATCAAATATAATAATAGAGGAGCATGTGATAAGGAATAGTGGGGAGCAGGAGAAGGATCAAAATGGCATCTAGGAGGGTTTAGATAAGTCAGTAGGTGTAGATTTTGGCAAGGGATTAGGGGCATTTTTTTTCTAGTTAGGTTTTGGGAAGGGGATAGCTTAAATATAAAAAAGACCAAGTCAAAACCTATTTTTTCACACCTCAGTATAAAATAGGCACAGTTCCTTTTGAGTGGTTTGAACAATTTTTAGGGTCAGAGCATACAGATGTAGATAATGATTGGTCTAGTGGAGGGGTCTCTCCAGGGAAGCAGGTGTTTGAATTAATAGAGTGGAAGGCTAGGGTTTCATCCAAGGCTCTATTTTTTTCTAGTTGCAATAATATCTCTAACCCTTTTCATTCATGTGGAACATTCTACAAAGAATCTATTCCCAACGCTTAGCCTAATTCAAACCCTATTCTCATTCTGAAAAGTTAGATCTCTTCAAAAGAGATAGTTATGGAAGAAAAAGAAGTAGAAGGTGGTGCTAAAGGGTATTCATAAGATGATTTATCATAAAAAGGATCCTAGGAAATGCCCTACCTAGGTGATGTTCCACTGATTTTTTTATATGCCCCCTATTTTGGAAATTTTGGATTTAGAGCTTACAGTAATTAGTTTGGATACAGGGAGGAAGTCTTTTATTGGCAGATGTGTAGGTAAGAGACCTTCATTGGAAGTGTTGCTATAATGGTTTAAAGGTATTTGGCCTTCATTAAAAACTCCTTCACTTTCAATGTTGTCTAATGGCTTCTTTCTGCTTCTGTTTCAATCTTTAGAAGATAGAGATTTTGTGTGATCGAATAGGCCATCATTTAATGGCAAGTTTTTTGTGTCCTTATGGCCCTTTTTTTATTCAATTATAGTGGTTATCTCACAAGCTCTGGTATGGGTAAGATTTTATAATCTTCCATTAGCATTATGAGATCCTGGTCTTTTTAATCAATTAAATAGTAAGTTGAGAGTCCTTGTTAAAATTGACGAATCCATTGAGGCTAATTTGAACTATGTTAGCGTATGTGTATTGGTTGATTTATCAAAACCTCTACATCATTATCTTCATATTTCATCCTCCTTTGGAGTTTGGACTCAGTTTATAAATTTTTAAGGACTTCCCTTTAGATGTTTTAATTGTAATGAAGTTGATTATAAGCTTGACTTTTTCCCTACGAAAGGTTTAAAAGGCTCTCATGTAATGATTTTGAAGAAATGGGTTAGAAAGGTTGGTTTTCTAAATCAAGACATGGTTCATAGTTTATTGGTCCTATAAAAAACCACTCATGTTGAGCATCCATCTTCGACAATTCAAGAAGTTAAGCAAAGTCCTCAAGAGTGTGAAGTTTTGGTGGTAGCAGAAGGTAAGTTTGATGGGGAGGTGGGGTAGCCTTCTAGTACCATTTTGATAGAAGTAGAGACTATTAAAAATATTGGGATAGAAGGTTTAGACAAATATTTTCTCTTAGTATATTATTCCCAACATAAGGAAGTTTCAAAAGAGGAAAAGGAAGGTTGGGAGTAAGAAGGAGAAGAACTGGTTAGTAGGGCATCTCTATCAATAGCTCATCATACTTGAGAACTGAAGTCTCACAATTATGGAAATAAAGAGAAAAGAGACAAGAAAATAGAAGCAAAAAGATTAAAATTTGATGCCAAGAATTTTATTAATGATATAATTTAATGGATGATGGAATCTTTGTTTTCCAGTAGGAGCAATTTTGCACTAACAACAAAAGGTTGAGTAGAAGTCTGGGTTTGCCATGTTTAAATAGATTTTCTAAATGGTTTCTAAATTTATAGAGTGGTTAGATTGGGTGTTAATTTTAGGTTTGTTTTCAAAAAAAATAGATTTGGATATTTTCCAATTTGATAGAGATTTTAGCTTTTAAGATTTCTATTTGAAATCTGGTTATACCTTTTTGGAAAACTAGGCCTCTTGTTGTGCCCCAAACCTGGTTTAGGCTCTGGTCAAAAGCTGAAATATATCTATAAAAAAATGATAATTATAAATAAAAAAATTCTAAAGACCTATCATACATAATAATCTCCCTAAAACGTTAATTAAAATATTAGTCCAAATAAGTCATTCCAATGAAGATGGGTTGCAAGAAGAAAATAGGTGCAACAAAAGGGATTTAATACCCAAAAAAAACACAAATTTCCATAGATAATAAAATTATCCAAACACACATGCATAACCTTATGATGAATAAGCCTTCCAATTACAAAATGGATCCCCTCTTGCCCACCAATAATCCAAGGTGGTGTGTGTTGAAAACAACACAACTATTATTCACAAGGAAACTTTACCATATTATGGAGAGTCATGATTGAAAAAGAATCTCCAAATGTGCCATGAAAGTTAGAGTTTCATGCCTTTATGTTCCCTATTATATAAAAATTAGACACTCATTGGCTCAAAACATAGAACCAACTCAACATGAGATCCCAAAGTTCATAACATCTATTGTCATAAAAAACACAGTGTTAAAATTTGGTAATATTCATTCAAAACAAAATTTATAATCTAATAAAATTACTTTCTCAATGGTTTGTCATGATTTAACATTACACATAATCATTTCAACAATTGTCATAACTTGATTGTATTAGAAAAGAAAAGAAAATAGGTAGTAAGTGTTTGTAAACCTGTTATTTAAGTTCATGGCAAAAAACATGCCATCATTATTTCATGCAATTTATCATCAGCACAATATCAAAAAATAGTGTGTATTAAACCTTAATACATACATTTAAAATATCATACAACTCATGTCCATGTCATGCACTAATGCAACTAAAACACCTTCAACACAGTGGTGCTTACATAACTGATAGGTTCATGCATTTATTTGGAAATCATGTTGGTCTATTGAGAATAACATTAGATACAATATAAACATATCCTATTCAAGGATCCTTGGTATAGTACTTAATTATCCCAAAACAAGGTTATTTCAATAAAGTTAAACAATTAGTATCTACTAAACTGGCAACCATTCATGTCCCATGGAAATGACTCATGGTGATTTCATATAGAGGGACCCCTAATCTTTATTTAATTTCCCAAATAAGTTAACAATATTCATGTGGCTTATCCCTCCAAGCTTGATTAATTCCCCTAGACTTCTCAAATGACATCATACCCTAAGTACCTTATGATTACTTACCTATACAACTTAACAATAGACAAGTGATGCATTTCCCTAACACAATAATTTGGTTCAGAGAAGAGAATGTCTTAGCCAAGGCTACAAGTGACCATCATATTGTTACTAAGTAAATGTTAGATTTCTTTGGTTTACTTTGGTTCCAAATAATATTAATGGCTCCCAACAACTCAAAGTCACAAAATATAATTATATCTTGTTCAACTCTTGAGATGTTAAAAATCCTTTGTGGATACATCTCATGGTTCAATTCAAATCAAACCATGATTACTTTAGTTCATCGATCAATAATTTTAATTTATTCTCCTAGAGATCCTAGGGTTGTAACTTGGCTTTGATACTAAAAATTTGAACTTTAAAATTTCAAACAATCAAGGACATGAATGCCTTTTCTAAAAAATTGATCACCAACAAAATATGTTTTAATTCATTTTATACCAGCATGATATGTGTGCAACTTAATTTTATGGTAAATACATTCATTATAGCCATTGTAGATCATAAATGGATCCAACACAATAAAAATATGGTTATCTATAACCTTTTACTTGAATACAATATTAACATTCCAATCCACCATTCTAAACAAATTCTAAAATATATTTAACTCAAAACTTAGTATCAAGTTGTGACAACATATATTGTTCAAATAATTACTAGGAAACTTAATGATAACAATCTAACTCAAACCTCATCAAAATTGCAAAATCACTCATCATGAGTGCTTCAACCTTTCACATACAGGCATATTGTAGTATTTCTTTGACTATTGTTTCTATTATTCAAGTAAAAAGAGTCATAATGTTACGTGGCAAAGTTATATATAATTTTCCAACCGTATTGGTTCAACTCAACATTTAATTTTTGTGGCCTAATATGAAATAGAAACAAAATATAGTATTAAGAAACATATACCAACTTCCATACATGATATTGAATACATACTTTCATTCAAATTTAGTTATACCTACATTAATTTTCCAAAAATAGTATAATAACACCAATGTGATATGCTACAACAGACCTGATGAGTTCATTATCTTTTAATGCTTAAACTCGAGTTTAGGTCTAATCAATAAAACCCTGAAATCACTTCCATTTTACAACCTTCAAGTCATGAAATATCATTTTTTCAAGGTAGCAGGTATACATATAATGATGCTAAGGAATAAAAACACTTAGAGAATACTTGAACTTAATAAACTCACAACTCTCATATGAACTATTAAGTGACCTTTTATCATTGTTTCTAGTCAAATTTATCCTCAAGCTAATAATTAATAAGTTTAGACACAATGTTACACATATATTTCATAGTCACTCTTTTAGATATCTAAACATGTTACCCATTAAACACAAAATAACTAAAATTATGGCCCTATAATATAAACAATATTCATGTAACCTTAGAGCGCAAGTTACAAGGTTTACGCAATCATAACCAAATACAATGCTTGGTGCCTCAAATTTTCTTTGGCACCCTAAATCTAAATCAACTCTTATTAAATTCAAAAATAACAATATAATAATATGACATTATTTAACACTACAACTCCTTGTATGAATTAAGTTAATCAATCTAAATCCAAATCAGAGCTCTAATGATAGGTTCCCAATAAGGGTAAATCTTTCATAGATTTATGTAAGCACTGCATCAAGCAAGGCTAAATCAACATAACCTAACAATGTATTATCTTCTAAGCCTCATAACACCCATCTAAGATTATCAAAACTTGTGTATGTTAGATCCTTTAAATTTATCATAAATAACAACAAATAATATATCAATCTATATAAAATAATACAAAGTATCTCCTTTAACTCTAACTCTAACTACATAAAGATCATTTATGAAATTGAAAAACTTAGATAATAGAGAATAGAACAATCAAATATTTAGGAGAATTATAAATACAAGACCATTACAAATTTCCAACTAAATATTCATAATATACAGAGATATTATTAATCAGTCTTTGATTTGAATAGCAAACCCTAAATAGCAACTCTTTTCAAAATTATTATTCCATACAAGTAAGAAAACTCACAAATAATCTTATTTTTTAATTTCAAACCATACATACTACCATTAGTAGTTAAAAAATAGCATAATTAAGTTAAAACCAACATGCATGGTCCCATAAGCACAAAATATAATAATCATTCTGATTACCAAATTCATTTATAAAAGAGATCAACAAATAATTGAACAACTTGCATAAGGAAGGCAAGGTCAATATACAACTTGGAATACCCATTACTCATAACTAACCACTTTAACACTATTATTGCAAGAGGAATAATACAAGGGTTTTTCAAATCCTTTACTCAAACAACCAAGGTTTATTCACACAATGGATTCATATCCTTCCTACCAAGAAGAATTAGAGTTCTCTTAAAAAATCAAGAATAACTTTTTACAAAGAACAGACAACATAGAATAGAGCAGAGTAACCACAATGACATCATGAGTTAATTACCATATACCATGAAAACATATATCAACAATGGAATGATGCCAAATAGTAATGAGTAGGGTAATAATATTACTTGTTTTTTATTCAACCCTATAAGGGTCCACGCAATTAAATTATAAGATTTTTGGTAACACATACATCAATCTTGGCAAATATGTAATTGAATCCATCAAAAATCCCTCTATTCAAAATAATCATTATAGAATATCAAGGAAGGTTAATCCTATTTATAAAAAATCTAAACTAGGTACTAGATGTGCACAATCGCACCACCAACAAGAAAGATAAAAGTAAATTAAATGAAAGTCTTCAATCTGTGACCTTCAGGGTGAGATATATATCCATATGTGTATAAATACATATGTATACACATGTATACTATATAATTGAAATTATATCAATAATAATTAGGTTCTATATGGTCCCAAGTGAAACAATACTCATAGAACAATGATTTAGGTTTTAAGAGAGAATACATGCTTGAAATGATAATGGCTTCACCTCTTCCTATTGCGTCCTCTTTCTCCCTAAGTTTATCCATTTTGAGAAGTCTTTCCTAGGATTACCTTATATTAATATTATACACAAGGTAAGAAAATTCCATGTAGTGTGGTATGAATGCCCATAGTGTCTCCATAAAATCTCTAAGAACATAATGGCCTCCACAGCTAGTGCCATAGGGTTTTGCCATAATTTATTTCTATCCTTATTATTCTTTAAGTTCCTTACTCATTGGTCAAGTTTATGTTTTCTAAACCAATTAAATGCCCTATTTAGGTCTTGATATGATTATCTCATTTTATAAATATTTATTTTTAATCATTAAACCTTTTTGAAATTAATAATCACCTTAATCAAATAATCACCTAACATTCCTAATAAATGCCTAGTACAAGGTGTTCCCCTAAGAAATTTTTATAAGTTTTGCACTTAATGTGTTATACTAGTAAGGAATAGATAAATCATTTAAATATGATTTATAAACATAATGCTATCACATTACATGATTTAATTCCACTCCAACACCTTTTCAACCTTGTATAACCATGTACGTCATGATCAAGATTTTTAAAGTGTTGTGTCAAGCATTAACAATATGATCACAACTTCATGTTAACACATTATAGTGCATTAAAAACATAAGGAATTCAATGTAAACCAACATTATGAAATTAAAAACCTTATTTATGATTCTAAGAAAGTTAACATTATATTATATCCCACACTCGCATACGCTAGTTAGTCATGTATATGGTCAAACAAATCAAAATGTGCACAACCACACATATAATCTATTTTTTGGTATGGTTTATCCTTGTAAAACATGTGGGATATTACAATCAAATAAAAAAATTTCAAGTATCAAATATAAATCATTAGTTACATACATATAGCGAAGGAACATGATTGCATAATCACATTAGGTGGGAGAACTACATGTGGCTTGATTTCTCTCCTTAGAGTATAAAATATGTAGAAAATGGTCAATCATCAAATGAGGGTAATTGGGTTCATCATATCTCATTACACTTTCCCAAAAATTTCAAGGTTTGATCCATCACAAGCGTACCTAGGGTTTTAACGTGGATGAGGTTGATTTTTGGAGTTACACACATCATCAAGGTTTGGCATAGGACATACAGAGCTTTTAGAGATAGGTGAAGGTGACCATATGTTTACATAGCATCTTTTCCATGTAGGTTAGTACTGAATACTACTAGATAGTATTGATAATATATATCGACCTAGATTTGATGAAACCAACCCTATGTAAATATAAACATAGTTCATGAATCTGATAAATCAAAGGCATAGTTTAGTCTATTTTCCGCCATCATAATATTGTCATATTTAGATAGTTAGTCAGAAAAGCTAATAACTCATCCCTTTGTTGTACTTACAATATTTAGCATATGTCATTTGTCAAATAATTGTAATTATTACATGTTCACATTGATTTGGCATTG
>JARHVA010000992.1:452500-462500 GCA_037957365.1 Torreya grandis
ATTAATAGTATGCCAACAAGAAGAGTGATTAAGAGGCTATGAGAAAAGATGAAAATATGATTCTCAAACTTTTTTCAATCTTCTAAGGGAAACCAGGATTTTGGGTATTCTAGAAATTAAACTTTCTTGGTGCCTAGAAAATAAAAAACCAAGCATTTTTTTGAAAAAGATAAAAATTATTTTTAAATAATGTTTCCAATAAAATACAATTTCTTTCATCGAGTAAATTAGTTCCTAAAAAAATGTTATTATATAAAATAAGAATCTAATAGAGAACAACCATACTCAGACCATTCTAGAATAAGAATTTATACACCTAGGAGTGGGAAAATTCAAACAAGGGACTAAAAAACTTTGAAAACAAGTGGCTAAGACTATAAATTTCAAATTTTAAATACCCTAACCAACATCTCCACTGACCTAGATTGACAAAGGAATATGAAACTAGGAAAAAAATGTAGGCAAACTAATGAAAAGCAGAAAGGGAGGATGACACTCCTATGAGTAGTTGTAGAGCTCCCCATTCCATCCCCTGCTTGTCTCAACTGAGAAGAGAAGGGATGAGTGGTGAGTACTTAAACTATTCATGCAATCCATCCCCTAACCCATCCAATCTATGATGAATGGAATGTCATATGTTGCTTTCATTAATGATTGTCCATTGCAAATACATGCATCCTTATGAATCATTGCAATTATGAGTAACCATGTTGATATCTTTGGCTAGTAATGTTTTATCCATGTTGTTTATATAGTGATTCATAATTTTTACATCTAAGTGGTGATAATTTAGCCCCACCCCTAAATTGGAAAATTAATCTTCCACTTGATTTCCATTTTATCTCACATGATTGATTGTGCAAGCTAAGAATTTTACAAGAAGCTCCTTATAGTATTCAACCACTATGGATAATTTCTAATATTCAATGTAATCATTTTTAAAATCATCCACAATTAACCTTGAATCCCTTCCAATATCAATATTATGCTAGTTGTTTCCCAGAGCAATCTTGAGACCTTGCAATAGAGTTGTAACCTCTACAAAAGTGTTTGTGCATTTGTCTAACACTTATATGTAGCCCAGGAGATGGGTACATTTGAAATTTTTGAAGATGCCTCCATCTCCCACCCATCCCAAATTTCTCTAAAAATCACCATCAAAGTTTAGTTTAACTTCTACTCCTTGTGTATGTGACCAAATATTCTTCGATTGTTCCTTGATATTTTTGCCTATTCTTTTATCAGGGATCCTTTCATGAAATCTCATCCATTGAGAGAAAGTTTCAAAATCTTAAAGTATAATTTTTCAATACTTTGGAGGCCAAACCAGAATTGGTTCCTTGATTGCATTCAAGACTTTAAATAGAATTATATTCAAATCTTTAGCCTCTTATTTAAAATTTATTTTATTTCTCTTAATATAGATATTCCAACAAATTAATGCAGGAATAGGATTCCAAATCTGGGACTATGGAGGGGATTTAAGAAAGGAGGATTAAGTTGTGTTGAATTCAAACTTATGCAACCAAGAGTTTTAAATTTTTCATGAGAAATGGAAATAAAGTGAAAGGTGGCTTGCATCTTCTTCCTATTGTTTACAAAGAACACACCAAAAAGGGCCTTCAAAGCATCTTTCTTAGATTTTTTTGCATTAGAATCTTGTCCCAATAAGTAGTCCAAATAAATGCATTTGCCTTGGGAAGGTCGTACTTGTACCAAATTCAATTTAAAGGGAATATTATGTAATAGTATTATATTTATTATAATCTAATAATAATGTATACATGTGTGTGTGTGTGTGTGTGTGTGTGTGTGTGTGTGTGTGTGTGTGTGTGTGTGTGTGTGTAATTATTATAAAATACATATAATAATATTATTGTATATAAACTTTATAATTGTCAAAATAATATGTGTTTCCAGGTTTTTTATTGGTGAACAAAAAATAACTTAATAAAATTGTGATTCCTATAGTCTTTTCTTGGGAGGGATTAATAATATATATATATATATATATATATATATATATATATATATATATATATATATATATATTATTAATCCCTCCCAAGAAAAGACTATAGGAATCACAATTTTATTAAGTTATTTTTTGTTCACCAATAAAAAACCTGGAAACACATATTATTTTGACAATTATAAAGTTTAACATATAAATATTAGAATATTCTAAAGGTCTTATTTAAAGATATTCATGTCCTAAATTTAATCCATTAATGAAAACTCTACATTTTTATTTAATGGTTGACCCTGAGTGTTGAATGGGTAATACGTGCATTTTAAAAATAAAGGCATTTAAAGATTGAAACCGAGCATTATTGAGAGCATTGCCAATGTGTGTTTTAATGTCATCCGTCCATTGCACTAAATCATTTAAAAAAATAAATAAATCAATATTTGGCACTTTCATGTTAAGAGTTATCACCACGCATTGTGGCTATATTTTTGCCTCAAATTCCTATGTTGAAAATCACATGGGCATTATTTTTTTTATAATTTAAAGTTTCTATATCTATAATAAAAAAAAATTGTGTTTGTCAACATTCATATGGCACAAGTGTATGATGGAGTGGCATACAATTTAAAACCCTAAACCAGAAATATAAACTCTTTAAACCTTGAACCAATTATTTTAGCCCAAATTAACATCATTTCTAGACTAAGAATTAAGATCACAGGGCTTAATTTGGCCTAAATCACATGACTGATTTCCCCATTTGACTAATTCACTCAATATGGACAATGACATCTAGGGTATAATGAGAACCCAAAAACACATTTTATTATTAACGACTTATTATTATTATTTTGGGCTTCCACGTGCTAAGAGCTTCTTTCTCCAAGTATTAGGAGAAGAAAAAAGTGACTTAAGAAGTAATATGGCATTTAATGCACTCTAGGAAACATATTGGTTGACCACTTAACAAATTGAAATTATAAGTGATATGACATTTAATGCTCTTTGGGAAATGTGTTTGAAAATATTTTCATGCCATTTATGTCATAAAAGCATGGTACCTTCTATTTTATTAAATGCACACATCATTTTAATTTATGGAGAGTCATTTCCCTTCCATCACAATGTCAATTCAAAACTGTGGGCTTTAACGTAGGGAGTTACATGAGTATCCATAAAGCCAATCCATTCTAGGGGAAAGGTCCCAGTAGTCGTGCACCTTAACTTTGGACCTTAATTGTAATCCTTAATCCCTAAAACATAAATTATAATCCCTAATCCCTAATCCATAAATCCTATGCAGTAATGCCTTAATGCACAATCCATAAACCCTATGCACTAATGCCTTAATCCATAATTCTTTATATATATTAAGTATAACATGATCACATTATTTAGTAATACAATCATGCTATTTTTAACATAGGCAATACTCTATCCTCTTTGCCAATTACCAACCCAAAGCTTATCTCAATAATAACGTGATCACACTATTATCAATATAAGCTTTGCAATGGGTTAGATGAGATGGGACCTTATAGAAAACATAACGTGATCACGTTATGTAATAATGTGATCAAGTTATATAATATGATCATGTTGTGTAATAACACGATCACGTTATTTAACATGATCATGTTATTATTATTTTAGATTAATTTCACTCATCAATGACTATTTTTAGCCCAAATCAAGACTTTTATCCCCACAAACATTCTCTGCATACTTTTGTGTACTTGACCCCACCTTTGAAAAGTTGTCAATTGTCCCTTCTGATGGGTTCTGGATCACATTCGAAGAGGAAGAGGAAGTTGTTAAAGAACAAAACACTAGAGGAATTACAATATTTGAGAGAGAAACACAAGCTACAAATGCAAAAATAATGGTAAACAAGGTACAAACCCTAATCCTAATGAACCAAATGCCATAGATAATGAGCCAATTGATGATAATCAATTAAGCAATGATGAAATTGACTATAATCAATCGAATAATGTTGAAATTGACCATATGAAATAAATAATAATGAAATTGACCATAATGAAATGAATAATAATGAAATTGAAAATAATGAATTAATTAATGTTGGAAGTTTACATTCAAAGTTCCAAGTTTTTTATTTTGTTGATGACGAGTCTATGTATGATGTTTCACCCCCCATGAATGAAGAAAATTTGATGGAAACAAATAATGATGAAATTAACCATCAAGAAAATTTTGTGGAAACATATAATGAATAAATTAACAATGAAGAATTTAATGTCATCCCACCTCTAAACAATGAAAGTGATGACAGTTTTGAAACACCCTCTCAACATTTTCCACCATTACCAACGCCTCCAAAAATTATGCATAGAAAAGACAAGTACTTAATTGAAGTCAATGAAAATATTTTAAAACTAATGCATAAGAAAATGTGTGATCACCATTCAATAAGACTGGCTCAACAAATTTGGGATACTTTCTTTTGTAATTTGGAGTATGATAGTCAAAGATGTCAATTATTTGTTTCATTGATAAAATTAATTAAGATGAGACCTATAATGTACACATTAGGACTAAGAACATATAACATGGATGATGAAAACAATAAATTTTTTGAAAATATGCATGATATATATCATACTGTAGGCCCAAAATCATGCACCAAAGATTGTAATGCTACCCAGTGTATACTTACAACTTGTGCAATAAGTGACAAAATAGGGAAAAAAAACAAATGGTTTCAAAAACAAGCTGAACACTTAATATAAACAAAATAATAATAATGAAAGCAATTAAAATATGTGAAAGACTTAATGAACCTAATACCGATGAGCTCTAGGCATTCTTTGGTAGACTTCCACGAAAGGACAAGGCTCTATTCGATACTCTCAAAGAGTTACTTGCTCAATTTTGGAAAGACAATACAAGAGTTTCACCCAATGCAAGAGATGTTGTGAAAAGAAGAGTTAGTTATTGTAACTATGAACTGTATCCAAAACATTTATTATATATGACTCAAACATAATTGTACTCTAAATTTTTAGAAAAATATCCACAAATTTCTATTTGTCAAAGATATTTTGAGATGGCAAAACCTTTTTATGTTAAAATAAATCACACACGCACCACTTCTTGTTGTAGGTAACATGTTGAATTTACAATGCACTATGATTTTTTTTGCCATATTCATTGTAGTTTGCATACTAACATTTTTCAAGAGTGTGGTATTGAATTACCACCAAAATTAGCTAGGGAATTTATTCCAACTATCTTCTGCAAAAGATCGGATGGGCAATTATTTTACAACAAATCATGTTTAAATGGAAATTATAGCATTTGTGGTGGATTGCCAAATTAAAATATATATATATCCATGAGGAGATTACAAGTGCAATTGGACAAGAATTAGTTGGTTTAAGCAAATATAAATCGGTGACTTATCAAGTAAAAGATGGCAAAGAATCTAAAAGGTGTGAGCTTGTTACAAAAAAGATACTTGTTTCCAAATTTTTGGTCAAAATTAGGGAGAAGATTATTTATGACTATGAAAGGCACACACATAGGGCTAGATGGTTGGATGAACATTTTAAGATATGCAAGGATACATTCCCACTTGGTTACATTGTTTCAATAGTTGATTTTGCTAAGAATTACACATTCAAACCCCGAATGGAAGTTCAATCATAGTATTACAACTCATCATAAGTTGTCATATTAGTGTATATAACATTCATGCATGCACTTGATAGTACAAATTAATAATAAAAAATATTAAGGGAGTACCATTTCTATATTAGCAATGATAGATCACATTATTTAGAGTATGTGCAAGTTTGTTTTCAGATGTTCTATGAATAGTTGAGTCGGAGGAACATTACTTTCAATCAACATTACATTTGATCAAACAATTGCACATCATAATTCAAAAATGCATGGATGTTGTATTGGTTGAGGAGGATGCATGTTACCACTGGTGTAAAACATATTTGGAGTTTCATCGAGGTTGGCTATGGAAAAAGGGAACATGACGGTGTTGGAGCATGTGTAAAAAGAGCTTATGCAAGGGAAGAGTTGAAATTTGAAGAGGGCATTCATTTGACAGATACAAAAACTATGATTGAATGGTGTAATGAGAACATGTGTCATGGTGCTAAACCAAATTCTACTATTCGTAAACATTTCTATTTAATGAAGGAAGAACACTTAGAAAAGTATGAGGATTGTATGACTCTAATAGGTTCAAGTGACCTCCACTCATTTCGTAGCTCAAATACAAGTTCTTGGACTATTCATATGAAACACTTGGCATGTTTTTGTTCTACATGCATGGACTCTATTTGGAATGAGTGTGACTCATAAGAATGGGTGGATGGTTGGAGTTCAAAACCTCTAATTCCAATCAACACCTATTAGGTTTTAATATCATTACAACTTATAGATATGATATCATCAGATGACTTTGACCATGTATCTGATCTAGTGCAACTAGGTAGAATGTTTTTCATTATGTACAATTTATTCTCACTATTTATATATCTTCATATTATCACTCAAAATTATTTTTTGTGATACAGGGCATGTTTTTGCAGTTATTGTAGATGAGGATAATGAAGAAGGCACTCATTACTACTTGTGTCGGTGTGTAGAGAGAAAGAAAAAAATGACTTCCCCAGTTATAGATGGAGAAAACATTGACTATCCCACTGGGTCAGTGGTAGTCACTAGAACTTGGTTTCAATGATATCTTATAAAATTTTTAGATCAATGGTTGTTTTAAGAGTTTGAAACACACATGAAGATATTGCACTATTCAAATTTGATTCTTGGAATGAATATTCAATTATAAAAATATCATGGGAGGCCATTAAATAGGAAACTACAGAAAGTTTAGGAGTCAGATTATGAAGCTATTCTTGATATTATCAATATTTGAGTAGATTCTAGTGGTTTATTAGATTGAAATACAAAGGTATGTTGACTTCTCAAATGTAGATGTAATCAATTTTACCAAATGTTTTTTATTTTCTAGGTAGTACATTTATATATTTCATTTTTAATTACTTACTAACAATTTTTTGTAGGTTAGTGGTGCCAAATAAGCTTCCACATTCATGTGGTTGGCACTATTAATAAAAAATTCTATACTCTTGAAGCTAAGAGAAGCTTAGGTTTTATGGGTATTTGAACTTAGGTTAAAAAAATATGTTTTCTTGTATTGGGAAGGGTGTTTTTAAGGCTACAATGGGTGGTGGGTTTGTCAATCAAGCCTAACAAGAGGCCAAGAACCTAGTCCTAGACATTATACACCCCTTTAGACGTGTTGGAGGTGTCATTTTTTACTCAGGAAACATTTGAATAAAATTTATGTAACCACAACTTGAACTTTGACAACATTTGTTGTCAGTGTTTCTGCTCTCTAGAACAGTAGTGAAAATGCACTTCCAAGTGGATTTGAATATTATGGAAGTGTGATAGCATGTAATTTGCCTATATAGACATGATCAAAGTCATATATTTATAGTTGGAGGTCTTAGAGGTAGAAATTCCAGTTGGAGCTTGAGAAGTTACTTGTTCACTGACAAAAACTTGAATTTTTAGACCCATCACTACAACTTGTCTAATGGATTGATCTTGAAGCTTCTACCTAAGTTCTTTGAGGTGATATTATAGGGTTTAATGAAGTATGTGAAGGATCTAATTATTCATGTAAATGAATTACAATTTTCATTTTATGCGTGTTTGAACTTAGACTAAAAAATGCATTTTTCTTGTGTTGGGAAGGGTGTTCTTGAGGTTGGAATGGGTGGTGGGTTTGTCGATCGAGCCTGATGAGAGGTTAAGAACCTATTCATAGACATTATACACCCCCCAAAGTGTTTTCAATGCCATTTTTCACTCAGGAAGCATCAGAACTAGAGTTTTGTAACCACAACTTGAACTTTGACAACATTTGTTGTCAGTGTTTCTGCTCTCTAGAATGGTAGTGTTTTTGCACTTCCTAGTGGATTTGAACATTGTGGTAGTGTAATATCATGTAATTTACCTATTTTGATGTGATTAAAGTGATATATTTATAGGTGGAGGTCTCAGAGGTATAAATACCAGTTGGAGATTGAGAAGTTGCTTGTTCACTAATAAAAACTTGCATTTTTAGACCTGTCACTGTAACTTGTCTAATAGATTGATCTCAAAGCTTCCACTTGAGTGATATATAGTTTGATTAGAGGGATAGAGGTATTTGAGGGATCTTATGGTTCATTTAAATGACTTACATTTTTTATTTTATGTATGTTTAAACTTTGGTTTAAAAAATGCATTTCTTGTATTGGGAAGGGTATTTTTTAGGCCAAAATGGGTGGTGGGTTTATCGATCAGACCTGACAAGAAGCAAAGAACCTAGTCCTAGATATTATACTCTCCATTTAAATTTTAGTGGTGTTAATTTTCACTCAGGAAGCATCAGAATTAGAGTTATGCAACCACAACCTGAACTTTGACAACATTTGTTTTCAATGTTTTTATTCTCCAAAATGGTAGTGTTTTTGCACCTCCAAGTGGATTAAAATGCCATGGTGGTTTGATAAAATTTAATTTGCCTATATGGATGTGATAAAAGTGATAGATTCATAGGTGGAGGTCCTAGAGGTAGACATGTCAGTTAGAGCTTGAGAAGTTGCTTGTTCACTAACAAAAACTTACATTTTTGGACCCGTCACTACAAATTGTCTAATGGATTAATCTCAAAGCTTCCACCTGAGTGATTTGGGGTATGATTAGAGAGATTAAGGAGGTATGTGAGGGATATTATGGTTCAAATAATTGACGTATAATTTTTATTTTATGCATTTTTGAACTTAGGCTAAAAAATTACATTTTTCTTGTATTGCGAAGGGTGTTCTTAAGGCCAAAATGGGTGGTGGGTTTGTCGATTGGGCCTAATAGGAGGTCAAAAACCTGGTCCTAGACATTATTCATCCCATTAAACATGTTATTGGTGTTATTTTTCATTCAAGAAACATCATAACTAGAGTTATGCAACCATAACTTGAACTTTGACAACTTAAACTAGAGACCTATAGACTTAATGAGTAATTGACATATTGACAAATTTGATATATTTGACAACTTTGATATATTTGACAACTTTAACAACTTTGAAAATTTTGACAAATTTGACCTATTGACCCATTAACAACTTTAAAAACTTTGACAACTTTGATAACTTTGAAAATTTTGACAACTTTGAAAATATTGACAACTTTTACAACTTTGAGCTATTGACCTATTAGGTGGTAATTTACCTATTGACCTCTAGAATAAAGAAACCCTATCTATACCCTATTTTGGGTTAACAATCACATTGCAAAGGGAAGTAAGAGTTGTTTCTTAATCTTGGCAAGTATGCCATTGAATAGATATGGACTTGGAAGATGGTCCCATCAACAAAGGAGGTTTTTTAGCTATTAGAATATGCATGAGAGATTTGAAATTGAACTAATAATCCATGTTGTTGTCATAGGCCTATATGGTGCCTTGTTGTGCCCTATATGTGGAGTTAAATTTTGAAGTGTGTTTGAGCACTTGTAATAGGTTAAGGTAGGTGTGATTTGACTATGTAAGAATATCTATGATAGAAGACTGACTCCTTGAGACCTATATCAATTTTTGGTAAGTTTGAAACCCAAGAGGATTGCCTAGTGAGAAGATAGTGAAAGAGTGAGAGGACATTTGTGAATAGAATGTATGAAATGAGTTAGAGAAGAAGGCCATTAATCCTGAGTGATAAGAGTGTCATTAGTAATTTCCACTACACATAATGAAATAAAAACTTTAATTTAAAAAAATATGGAAGATCCAAGATTTATAGCATTGAAAAGAATATTTTTTTACTCCTCATTCGTGCACATACAACATTAAATACAAGATCCAATAGATAATAATTTGGAAGATCAAGATAACATTGTATAATAACACACAATGAAATAAAAACTAAATATAAATTAGATATATTACCATGATAGGCATATAAAATAGGCACACACA